>DWRA01001488.1:0-16859 GCA_018250295.1 Spathilepia clonius
ACGCGTCTGTGGTCGACTTCAGTTGGGATTCTGGTCTTATCTGGGGTGGATCACAAATATCCATGGGCGGCAGTTGCCACTGACCATAAGGTGGACTGCTCGTTTGCTACTCCATCATATAAAAAAATAGACTGTTCCCATTAACTCCGCTTCGGTTATTATAAAATACTTAAGCTAATTGCTTCATTAGTACTAAATGTATTCGTATAATGATATCAACTGGCATACATGATTAATTTATGAATAAATATGAATGAGTTATGAAGTGCGAAGGAATGCTGTACCTTTAAAGCCGTGTACCCATAGCTATAACTTTAATTGCAGTTACTGTAACCAAAAACTGCCTATAGTGTGTACGTAGCAGGTGGAAGGTCTGAAGATAGTCCCCTTTGTAGTTCGACTCCGGAAACCCCACCGCCACACCTATTTCTGTCTGACAACAGCTGTGCCTTAGCGCTTACGATGCCGTCTTCTAGTTTAAAGGGTGTGTATAACAGAGATAGCCTAGCGGTTGAATCATCACCTGTCAATTGAGGGGTACGCAGTTCAAAACCCAGGCACGCACCTCTAGTTTTTTGAAGTTATGTACGTATTACAATTAATTATCACCTGCTAGAACGGTTAAGGAAAACATCGTGAAACCTACACAGTTGAGAAATCTATGAAAAAAGTTTTCGAAGGTGTGTGAAGTTTACCAAAGCGGACTTAACCAGCGCGGTGGGCTATTGCTCGACACCTTTCGCTCTGAGAGGTGACTCGTGGCCAGTAGTGGGACAGTAATGGGTTGACGACAGGAAGAAAGTCCAGTCAAAACAAAGATCTTTATAATCCTCAGGTAATATCAAACCGCGCGATCCAAATCCTCGGCGGAAAGCTGGGCAGCAAGGACCCGGTGCACCCCAACGACCACGTCAACAAGTCGCAGAGCTCCAACGACACATACCCCACGGCGATGCACATTGCAGTCGCAATGGAGCTCCGGGATCGGCTCATGCCTGGCCTGGTCACGTTGAGAGACACTCTCCAGGCCAAGTCCAAAGATTTTGACAAGATCATCAAGATTGGCAGGTTGGTTTATTGTAACCTGTTGTCGATCATATTAATTTGAGGGCGGTAGACATGCTCGTGGTTTCTGGTAGTAGTGTAAAGTTAATGTGTATTGGTTTTAAGGGTATAGTAACCCTAACTGGTAGAAGGTATTGTATTGTAGTCTTTTGACAATGTATTGGCTGAGAAAAGTAATATAAATTGAAAGTTCTAGGCGTAGGTTCGAGGCAAAATAGCAAATGAGCATGCGATCTACCTAATGGTAAGTGGTCACTGCCTCGCATTGAGGTCTTAGCATCTTTGCTGCTCTTGAGAACTATGACGTTTGATATGAAAGTCAGCTGACAGCTAAACCCTTCCGTCAAAATTTAAATAATGGTTCACACTAAAAGTAGTTGGAGTGATGATACCTATCTCAGTAGCATACAAGTTGACCCCAAACATACTGATTCTACCACCTTTGAAGGTTTTACACGGAAATGATGGCTTAACATCATAATAAATATAAATTACATGCTAAAAAACTTCTGTCTCCCTCTAGAACCCACTTGATGGACGCAGTGCCGCTGACCCTCGGGCAGGAGTTCAGCGGCTACGCCACGCAGCTGACGTACGGCATCGAGCGCGTGTGCGGCACGCTGCCGCGCCTGCACTACCTGGCGCTGGGCGGCACGGCCGTCGGCACCGGCCTCAACACCAGGATCGGCTTCGCTGAGAAGTGCGCCGCGGAGATCGCCAAGCTCACCGGTCGGTGCTCTGCATTGTAGTTTCACTTACTCTCTGTCAATTCGGCCAGTACGGTCAACCGGCATATGGAAACACATACGTCTACTTCGTGAACCGTGAAGAAGTGCGTGACCGAAATTGCCAAGCTCACCGGTCAGTGCTCAATATTCACAACGCATATGGTGGCACTTGCTCTCGGTCAGATCAGAGGGTACGATTAGCTGACATATTAAATCACGTACGTTGCCTTCGCTGAGCAGTACGCGGCAGAGATCGTCAAGCTCACCGGTCAGTGGTTTGAGTGATTCAACGTATACAGTGGCACTTGCTCTCGGTCAAGTCACGTACGTCGCCTTCGCTGAGAAGGACGCCGCTGAGATCGGTAAGCTCATCTGTCAGTGCTCACCATGTCACAACGTATACAGTGGCACTTGCTCTCGGTCAATTCACGTATTTCGCCTTCGCTGAGAAGTGCGCCGAGATCTACAAGCGTACCGATCAATGATCAATATGACACTATTATAATAAGCAACGCAGCTTATGTTATTGAGCGTATCTACTTGACTGAGGAGTGCACTGCCGAGATTACCAGTCAATTGATTACTGGTTAAAATGGCCGAAAAGTAGTAATTTAATTGGTGGAGAAGTGACGTATGGTGGTACCATACTGCTACGCCTATTTCTAGCTGAATGCAGTTCTTGCAAACCAATTACTATACGTGCTTGGCAATGACGATGAAAGTAGTCAAAGCAGCCCTCCTGTAAGTTTAATTAAGACGAAAGAACATTTCCCTCCATATAATTACAGATACAAACCTGCGATTATGATAGTGCTCAGAAGCATATATTAAATTGCAGTATTTGATTAATTAGTAAACCAGTTGTCACTCACTTTAAGTTTTTTTTATTACACTACTGGATAGAAAGCACTTTTCTTCATACATTTTTTCCGATAAAATTTATTCCACATCGGTAACTAAACCAAAACAACAAGCCTATACTATAAGCCGATAATATAAGATTCTAATAATCCTCAAATTTTTATTTATTATAACATTTCTTTCCAGGCATCCCCTTCGAAACGGCACCAAACAAGTTCGAGGCTCTGGCGTGCCACGACGCGATGGTGGAGGTATCTGGTGCTCTTAACACCATCGCCGTTTCCCTGATGAAGATTGCCAATGATATCCGTTTACTGGCTTCTGGGCCTAGGTGTGGTCTCGCTGAGCTCTTGCTACCTGAAAATGAGCCTGGATCTTCTATTATGCCTGGTGAGATATATTTAAAAAAAATTAAGCTTGTAAAAGTAGTATATTTATATTACACCTGATATTGGCAGAAAGTAGCACATTTAGTAGTTCTTTATTACTGTTAATTGTGAGGAAGAAGTCTAAAATATATTCGGCTATCCTACTATAGTGTAAATTAGTAGAAACTGATACAGGCCAACTTGTGTCAAATGTTCTTAACGTTTTCGCAAGGCTTCTGGTCAAGTTTAACAGCTGCTGTTAGAATGATAGCAATCAGGAATGGCAGCATGACGTGTTTTTTAGCACGAACGCGCATGAAATTCAGCCCCCGCAGTCTCCTATGTAACTACCGACTGGACAGTACACATAGGATATTTCTTCGAGCGTACTTCTTGTGCTCTGATTACACCTAATTCTATCTCAGTATTTCTTATTAATACATTATGTTTATATTAACCACCAACAGGCAAGGTGAACCCAACGCAGTGCGAGGCGATGACGATGCTGGCGGCGCAGGTGATGGGCAACCACGTGGCCTGCACCGTCGGCGGCAGCAACGGGCACTTCGAGCTCAACGTCTTCAAGCCGATGATGGTCGCAAACGTACTACGATCCATACGGTTGATTGGTAATCATACTTTAAAACTTTATTTCATTGTTATAGAAGTAGCAAAGGAGTATGCAGTCCACCTGATGGTAAGTGACAACTGACGGCCATGGACATCTTTTATTAACCTTGGATAAGATTAGACTCCTACTTGTGTTCAGTCACAGATGGCATATGCTACCGCTGAAGACAGAGTTAGAACGACTCGGATAGATTTTTTTCCCTTACACGCCATTTAAACCAGAATACAGACGTGTTTAGCATTGATGTTATATGGCAGAAAAAGGCAGCTGCCTCTAGAGTCGAACCACAGAGGATTCTACTACTTTCAGACTTAAACTGATTTTTTATTTTAGGTGATGGATGTCAGGCGTTCAACAAGAACTGCGCAGTGGGCATCCAAGCGAACGTGACCCAGATAAATAAGATCATGCGGGAGTCCCTCATGTTGGTCACGGCCCTCAACCCACACATCGGTTACGATAAGGTAATATCATTTCCTTAAATAATGTGAAATTGACATATCAATACGCATTGCCGATAATGGACTTATGTAATCAGACTTTGGGATTGTCCACAGATGCCTTGCTACTTCTGATGGCTATGTTAAAAGTATTCACTTGTATATCTCTGTAAGAAAACACCTTGCCAAATAAAATTAAAAAGGATTCTGTAAATGTACTCTTAATAAAATCTGTTTCTGCCTGACTACACCCTTGAAGCCAACGCACAGTAGTGCTGCAAACATAATTAAATCATATAGAACAGGGTGTTGCCAGTCCAAGCATATCTCAAATATTTCTACCAGCTTTCATAATTAGTTATTGTTGTACTGGGATTGATTAACCATACATAGAAATGAGAGCAGAAATCGCTACTAAGAATACAATTTGCAAATTTTACGTTATCTATGATAGAACTAGAGTTGATGACGGGTGTGTGTTTCTTAAAAAAAATATTTAGAAAATTTAATAATAATAGAAGCCGATATTTAGGCCTTTAAAACTAGGACACATCAATACTACAGATATATGTAAGACGGTTTTTCAGTAGCAATGGAACCACAATTACTTTTTCATCTATTACATTTGTAATAATTTTTAATTTTGTATTTTCAGGCTGCGCAAATAGCAAAGACAGCGCACAAGGAGGGAGGCACGCTCAAAGACACCGCTATCAAGCTAGGCATCCTCACAGCGGAACAGTTTGATCAATGGGTCAAACCAGAGGACATGTTGGGACCTAAGTAGACCACTGGGTTACTACCTAGCTGACTTGGTGGGGAATTGTACATTAACCAAGGTTTTAAGAGGACTCTTATTGTCGTGAAAAAAAACAATGTAGTCAACATATTGAACCCTATAGCTCTGATATTCTTAACTATAAAAGTTCTGAAAAGGCTTCCTCAATGTAGGTTGATGTACTATTTATTTGATATTTGACTACAAATGGATAATCTGTTACAAAAAAATCAAATGTTCAAGCCTTTAAAAATGGTAATCAGAATTACGAAAAGTACCACGAATATAATTATGGTGATGAACTTCTTGGCAGCATACTAAAAATATATTGACTAAAGTTTATGTATGACCAATTTTTAATGGTTTTAAAATTTCAGAATGTACAATTTCCTACAAATTGTTGTATAATACAATTTTACAATGATAACATTTTTATGTACCGATGTACTACGTACGTTTAGTGAGTGGATGTGTTATACTTGTGATTTTTTTAATTTATTTAAAGTTGTTTTGTTTGTAAAGTCAATTTTTCAGTATTGTTTTTGAAATTTGGATTTCTAAAAGAGCGTAATTTTTGCATTTACCATACCATCAGTGCCAACATTAAAAAAAAGCATTGTATTAAAATTAAAATACATAAAGGTTATTTAAAGGGATAATATTAATTTTAATGAAATCATATTTATATTTTACTTGTTCATTTTCATTATCATAATAATTTAAACATGGTAATGTATCCATTTCCAAAGTTTTGGTGCTATTTTCTTTAAAATAAAGTCAGTATATCTTTCTTTTACAACTTTCACTGTAAAATCGAGTTGAAGAATAGTCTCCACTCCCTCTGTATATACGTATTTTGTTTGTAAAACAATGTTCTGTTTGTTTTAATTGTGTATGTAATATTTATTCAATTTAAATATAAAAATATTTTTAACATAACAGCTTTTATTTTCCTATCCATATGAAAGTATAGGTTAGTGAGACTCATTACAATGTGATACTTGTCAATATTGTGTGATGAGAGGCCAACAATGTCGAGTGTTCTCCAAGTTGGCCCAACTAATCTTTGAAGTTACCAGACCTCAAAGCACAAAAAACCTTACCAAAATTGGTCATTGTCTTACAAGAAATATGAACATGCTAACCACAATTCAATATCCTAACTATCCTTTGTGTAGCTAAAATTATGGGTACAATGGTTGGAATTGATACAAAATCAATGTTTTTTCATTTTTAAATTGCACATATTGCACTATTTTTAACTTCATGGGTCACATGTGTCGATAAATAAGGATATGTTTACATATGTACAGCTTTATGAATCTAGCATATAGAATCGAGGATCTTGCTACTCTCAACAGTGAAGCATGCACAGTGAACTTGTTTAGATAATCTTGATATTATATCTATAATTTATATAAGAAAAGTATACTTCAATATTTTATAATCAAAATGAAACAAAAGGTGCAGATTCCTCAACTATATTATAATTAGCATACAATATTAATTCTATGATAGATTTGGTTGCTCTTTGGTAGTTTTGTGACTCACCTATTTAAAATTAACATCTTTTATAATACATGTGTTAAGTACATTCAAATTACATAGAGAGCTATCAGTCAGATCAAAAAGTGTATTCCTATTGTAAATAAAGATTTATTTTTGATACAGACATTTCAATTAAATTAAATAGTTTTCGCACCCTATACTACATGTAGGAATCACAAAAATGATATAATTTATATGAGGCTATTTAGACTATTAAGAAATCCTTAACATAGGCCAATAAAAATATAAGTAAATTAATTTGTACATAATTCCTGGAATGTAAACATCACTTGCTATATACACAATTGTGTTATATTACAATATGGACTAGATAGGTAATAATATTGACTATCATACGAAATGCATAGCTACATTGGAAGGCATTTTCACTGATTATGTAGAAAATTACACTTATTACATAAATACATCTTTGATATTTTGAAACTGTTTAACTGCAAGATCTACCGGGAGTTCAAAATTATAGGGGGTCAACCGATCCAAGCTCTGCAAGGCATCTTGAAACCCAGTGTTGACTATGTAGCTCGTAGAAGAGTAGTAGGAATCAATTAAAGATCTGCATTTCAACATTATGTTCAACCAAATCACGAGTTTATGGTTATTTAATGCAGCACACACAAATGCTTTAAAATGTGCATCGTAACTCCTTTTGTAAGGCATATGTGAGGCTAAAATACTACCAATTGCACTTAATAGGCTTTGTTTATTGGTTATTGCAGTGCCCCCCACAATATCTAGGTTAAAACTCTGACTCAACTTCCTAGCTGGTGTAGAATTAAATCTATCGCCATCATTAAGGTCATAATAATGTAGGATCAATTCCCAAATGTGCATGGAACGGGACGAAGAGGATCTACGGACTGGAAAGCAACCAATAATAGGAACAAGGGAAGCAGATTCTGGGCCTGTGAGCCCGTGTTGGAGTAGATCTCTTAAGTTAGCTGCCAAATGCCTCCGGACAGCTGTAGTAAGAGGTGCATCACTAATAACAATGCCACCCTCTTCAGATTCACTGTCATAACTGTCAGCAAAGTTTTGGGATGACCTATCTCTTGATACTAGATGAAGTACTGCATCTATAGACATTTCCAGCTTAGCACGGAGATTACCCCAATGTGTTACAATTGTTGAAGATTTCCTCTCATGCCTTTTAGTGTTAGGTGAGCAACCAAACTGTGATACAGTAAAAATTTGTATCAATGTTGATGCTTTCCTCATTAAATTAATGGTTTCTGTCTTAAGATCATCATTTACTTTACTCCTATTAAAATTCTTTTCAAATGTTTCAGACCGTCCAACTTTTTTACTTTCTGGCTTTTGATTTAGATTTCCTTTGGTCAATTCTTCATTTTTCATCAGTTTTATGAACTTTTGCATATCATCTATATGAGCTTGAAGTTTTGAGATTATTTCTTCTTTGGAAAGCTGTCTGTCTGTGTACTGGCGGACGGCGCAATCAATCTGGTGTCTCAACTCATCTGCAGTTAGAGGTTGATGGCACCCTTCTTCAATACTCCTGTCTATTTCATGACGTAAATGATCTATTAAAGTTCTATGCTTACCATCCTCGCATTTTGGATCTGCTGCGTATCTCTCTATCTCTTTAAGCTGAGTTTTTAGCCTTTCAATGAAATGTGACTGTCTTGTTCTTTGGTTGTGTATTTTTCGTTCCAATTCGACACACTCACTACAATTCTGGTCCCCGGAACTACCCTGTGGCGCCGCTCGCGAGTCAGGTACTCCGCGTGAAGTGAACTCTTCCAATGCCTGAAGCATAGCATCCTTCTCTTCTGGCGGAGCCTTGAGAATTTGTCGTAAACGAAACTCGACTTGCGCGAGATGGGATGTCAGTGAAAATACAGAGGACGATAATATCTCCTGCTCTTCTTCCAACGCATGTATCCTGTCTCCGGAAACTTGTTCTGGTGGCATTTCGTCACAAAGATTTTCCTTAGGCGCTCCCAAGGGCTCACACCGAGGTTCTTGCCATATAGGAATGTTATTTTCTCCATAATCACAGGCTGCGTCGTCCAAATCCATGTAGAAACTGGTAAGATGCTTTAGTTTAATTACTAAAAGCTTCCCTTACGATTAAACATTTCTTTGATTATCATTGATTTTTAACATAACCAAACTGAAAACACTGAACAGAACAGAAGGAAGTAGGAACGTAAGTGAATGGAACTTACAAAAGACGTCACAGTCGACGTCAATATTTGAACGAATGAATACTGAAAGAGCAATTGAGGGTCGTTGGATGGTTACGACGACATCGTTTAGAAATAATAACTGGAAAACTTGAGTTAGGTAATGAATTGTATTACGTTTATTTTTCAGTTAGGTATAAATTATAAGTTATAATACAAAATAATAAAAATACCTACTACTATTACTAAAGATTTTATTATTTTTCTTGGGTAAGCGACATCTGTAGCAAAACTTAAAAACAACTTCATTTCTGATGAGCTTTTTGACATGCAATGCATTTAAAATTAGGCAGTATCAACAGAGGGCAGTAGGTGATAATAGTTATTTCAAAAATATAATATTGTTAGTATATTATCCTAGGTATAGTGTACACTTATATCAGATAACTTACCATACCGTCTCAACCTCAGGCTTCACTATCTCATTTCAGCTTACCCCATTAAATTAGTACTTCCTAGTCCCTACACGACCACAGCCTTAAAATCGGGATATACAGCGCTTGACATAGCTGTTATAGCGCGCAAATGATGTGTCGATAGTGCTTTTGTAGTAGAACCACTATGTGTACATCTTCAAAAATCTTTTGTAATATATGGTCAATCTCAATCTTCTAGTAACATTAAAAATAGAGTAGGTAAATCGTTTACTGCTTACATAACTCTAACATGGGTTGTCAGGGAAGTTAAACGGACTAAAAATAACATCTTGGGGACAAAAAACCTTTTTTTAACAGGAATACTCTCATAAATTTGAACTTCCGCTAAGTCTACACGGACTTTCATAATTGCTAAAGTTTTTGTGACAGACAAGACGATGAAGGCTTTGCGATGGCTGTGCGTTGAAAAATGCTTTTTTAATGAGGGCTATCGAAGTTGTAATTATTAACTTTTAATATTTTATAATTATTAAGTAGGTTTTTTTAATGCCGTGGCAAATGAGCGATCCGGACGTGTGGTACCGACAGGCATCTTGGCCGACCTCAGGCGAAATTCAAATTTTATCTGGGATAGATTATAGATGGCAGTGGTCACCTACCATCAGGTAAACTGCATGCTATTTGCTATTTCTATCTTTTATAAAACAAAAATTACCTGCAAGTGACCGAAAAAACAAAGCTATGAATAAATAACCACACTTACTTTATCCGGGTATTCCATGAAATGGGGTCGTTTATCTGCATTATGGATGAATAAAATTCAAAGGGATGATAACGTTTATACATTTTATGGGGAAATTAGCCCGCCGAGTTATTAAACGGCACTGGGATGTGCCGGAAATTAATTTACGGATGAAGTTTTCTAATGTATACCTACAACTTATTTTTAGCGTAAATAGCGTAAAGCCATTTTATATTTCGGTGGAAGAGTGTGGCTGACATACCTACATGTGAGTTGACCATCTAAATCCTCAGGAGTGACAACGCATCTATGATCGGCTTCATGTATGCATTTGCGTTATTTTATTAGATCCTACCGTGTTATTTTTTTTTTGGAATGAAATTATTATTCTTGTAAATTAATTTGTAAATAATTAATGAAAGATAAATCAAATAAAAACCTACATAGACTTAAATATCAAGACGTGGCAGTAAATACTTTTTATTAGATTAGACGTAAGCGGTATTGTGTACGAATCGCCCACATCCAGGCTACACACTAATCTGTACCTAGAATTCGTAACTCCATTACGAGATATTGAGTTCAAATTGAATTTATCCAGTTCGTGGAGAATCCCACGCTCAGGATTAGAACGGATAAAAGATCTGTTGATTATTGGATTGCTTTTTTTGCGTACTGTGCATAAATAAAGCTTAATAAGTACATTAACTACGATTTTGGGCTCCTTGCAAAATTATTGGAGTCTTATACTTTCTATTTATTCAGTAATGGAGTATTTATTGATGGAGAACTCTTTGTGCTTCCACTCCGGCTGAACCACCGAAACACCTTTGTTGCCTTATAATAGCAGTGTTAAGCGCTGCTGTATACTGGTTTGAAGTGTATAGTAAGGTAGGCAAACTTATGCCAGGCATTATAACTGGTTATATTTTCAGGGGAAGCAATGACCGACCTCAGGTAGGACTCTTTCTTATGATGATGATTCCAGATATGAATGGGCGGCAGTCGCTACTTACCATTAGGTGGATTTCATGCTCGTTTGCTATAATGTCCAACGTGCTTGGAATTGTCCAACCCCCGTTAGAATATCTTGTCACGTTCTTATTACAGTAGCTGCAATCGATACTACGGGAAGATGCTTGAATTGTAATTCAGAAGAAGAAATGGAGAAATGATTAGGTGCTGGTGTCTCCTAGGTCGTTTAAAAAATCAAGGCTTCGTAACATTACGTGATATTTAAAAAAATGTATCTATCTATGAATATTCATATGTTATGTGCCTTTGAAAATACAGCATTAAGCATGTGATGACCTCGCCCGCTCGTCAAATTACGTACTTCAAACATAACTTAGTTCTAATGTGAAAGGGTGTTGAAAAGGTTACCATTTGTAGGGAATCCATTTAACATCAGGTTTTATCGGGACCATTTGCTATAGTAACGACCAAAATAGAAGTGTGGCTCTGGGGTAGGCCTAAAATTATACAGGCAGTCCTCGAGCTTACGGCATCTTACTTTCTTGAAATACACGACGTATAGCGAAATGACGTAAGTCGAGATGTATTATTTCATATGTTAACATGAAAACTTCTCTCAAAATTTGAAGTGAGATTGACTTGAGTCTATGCCGGAAATCGAAACAATTGACGTATTTTTGAGGAATAGTATCAAAACATTTTTCGACGTAACTCGAAATGACGTAAGTCGAGGACTACCTGTACTCTGCACATATATTCCGCTTTTAATATTGCAACGTTACATCGGCGTGTTACTCTTCCGCAATTTTTTAATGCAAGTTTCCGAGTTACTTCTGTTAGTAGCAAATTACGATTGTGTATTTTTAAACACGCTCGCCACTGTCGCGCCGAAATAAATAGGTACCTATAACTTAAAAATACCTTCATATCATTAATTATCCTGTAAATAGTAGATATAATTCCTTGATATTGCAGAATTGATACCATTCTTACTTTACATTGTTAAGATGCATCCAGTATCTTTGAACACATGTGCACCCTACTAGACTATATAACTCAATCTCCATGGGGCGAACTACAAAATTAAATCACGCAAGTTTACAAACTGCTAAGAAGTGGCAACTTTGTCGCACTATCCCACAAGTTGCAACTTCGTTGACTCATTAATGATCGTTAATTAACGAATTAATGAAAATACAACAGTGTTAACGCTGATGTGTTTTAGTTTTAAGGGTATGGTAAGCTATGGTTTTAAGAGGTCCGACTAATAATCAAAATCAAAATCAAAATATTTTATTTTGTATTCAAAGTAGATCCTTTACAGAATTATTTTTGAACGTTAAGAATTTACCACCACTTCACAAGGTGTTTCGTTATGGAGAAGAAGCGGTGAAAGAAGCTCCATTACAGACTTCTTTTAAATAAACAAAAAAATTGTAAATAAATAAAATTACATAAAAGTTATCTTATTTAAAAGTTAAAAGAACAAGTGGAGCTGGAGTTAGTTCAGACCACACCGTTTTTTTAGCCAAATAATCATTTTTTTATAGTAGGCTCTCTTACACAGAGTTAGTTTAATAAACTGTTTAAACATTTTTTCTGGCAAAGTCGTGATATAAACTAGTATTTTATTGTAATTAATCATCGTGACCTCAGATGGGACTCCAATCCTACTTGGAGTCAATATGTAGAGTAATTAGCACTTACCATCAGATGGATTGCTATGTGAAAGTAATGAAATATGCCATGACTATGTGATAATAAATTTCTATCATGCACATAATTTTAAAAATTCATGCGCCCTGGATTCAAACCATAACCTTTGAGTAAAAGTCAGATTTTTTTATCATTAGCATTTTCGGGTAATTTATTTCTATATATCTGTTTTTCTTTAACAGAGATATGTAGAACTAATTACAATTACATTATGAAGATTTCAAACTTTCTAATACAGATGACGTTTAATAAAATCTGAAAAACAACTTTCCTAGATCGTAAAAACGGGAACCCGGTGTAAGTCATTGTGAGAAGACATCTTGAAAGATTCAAATTACTTTTTGTTGAACGACGCCATTATTAATTGAAATGGGCTCGACTCCGGCCGAATACTTTAAAACGTTTTAATATTACAAGAATATTTCTTTATAAATGATCTCCAATATAATATTGTTAATCGTCAACCGGACAAAAAGTCAGTCCTCTATTATTTTTTAATTTATTCATCAATAGCGGAAGTTTTGAAAAAAAATGTTTTTTCCATTATCTTGTCAGTATTATATTAATCTATGAGCCATTACAAGTCCATAACTGAAATAGGTCTTTCTTAATAGGTCCGTAATAAAACGGAAATCCTCTCGAGGATTGCATGGAAGAAAAATATTACTTTTTTTAACATATCACACTTTCAAACAGAACGTGGCAATATCGCACTAATAATTTAGAAAATATTGAGTATGGTTACATTGACAACACCATGCCTATACCTACTTATGTTACTTCCAACCATTAAGAATTACACTACCCTCAGAAGTCAGAAAATAATCGGGGTTTAAAGTTTACTTACAAATGAAGGCTATTAAACGACTTTAGAACAAAGCCCTACTTATTTCTATTGAATCTTTTATCTTTTTCGTTTTTAGAGTTTTTTCATTTTTCCTCACTTATACAAAATTGCAGTTTTGACGCAGTGTTGCCTGCGTACTACGTCGATGCCTATGTAAGTAAGTAACACACTGTGATGCGAACTCAAAAACATTTTACGTTGAACTAACGTGCATTTTTCAGAGACAAAAGGCCAGTAAAATAAAAGAACTTGGTTTAGATTTGTAAATTTTTACTCTTTTAGTGCAAAGTAAAGTAGGTGCCCACGTTTCCATAAGCTTTCACGAAGTTTTGTTGAAAACAACGTTTTGCATTCCTAAAAGCATTTTCGGTTTAATATTCAAGTTAACAAAGAAACAGTTACTTTTGTACAAGAGCAGTGTAGACATTATTCTAGACTGCACAATTTTTTGTGGACAATATGAAAAGAGTTTCCACTGTAAAACGAATTAAACTAATTATTCCATATTTAACGGCGAAGGGAAGTTTGTAAGAGAACACACCTAAAAGATAAAATGATATATGTACTTTCTTCAAAAGTATGTAATTTTTAATAATACACAATACTAATACATTACATACTAATACATTTAGTGAAAATTGTGGCTAGGTATTCCATCTTAGATCTCAGAAGAAGTACCTATCTAGGTATACTTAGTTGAAGATAGTGACTGACATTAAGTGCGTGCCGCTGGTTTATTGATTCTGTTACATAAGATAAAGGATAAATCACGTCACAGACTACAAAATTTTTGGCAATGCAGCATATTCTCGCGAAAGTCAAGATTTTTTGAATACATGATGTAGCTATCTATCTAAAATAGTCCGGCGAGAAAATAATTGCCACGGGAGAAATGTCTTTTTCCAGTGTCATATAGATTTTTCCAGTGTAAGCTTGGTGTGTCGAAATTCCCGTTGCGGGTTTTAGTAGAATACGCTTTTGTTTGAGAGTTCACTGGGGATTTTTAACTCCGGTGACCCTCCAGAGCGGGTATTAACAATATCACGCCTAACTTCTGTGCGAACACAGCAGAGCATATGAGGCTTTTACATAACTCTTTTAGAATATAAATCCTGAAAAGTAATTACGATGGGTTTTAAACCGACTGTAATCTTATCTCAGGTTGATTACATAATGTTCGAGGACGGCAGTTGTTATTTACTGTCAAGTGGACTGCATGATCCTTTGCTACTTCTATAATGTAAAACCAAAAAAGAGATTTTTTGCTCTTTAATTTTGTTGCATTTTTATCACGCTATTAAAGTGCATTTTATTTGCTCTTTGAATTCTTCTATTTCGAAACACGCTCCAACAGTAATCTTTCTGTAGCTCAAGTGTGTGTAAACAGGAGATGTTTACATTGCAAACAACTCCGCACGAGAGGTAAGAGGATTGTCTTAGCACACTTCAGTAGACGTTCTATTGTAGATAAACAGGGTTTGACGCAGATGGATTGGATGTTTGGGTACAATCTAACTGTAGAAAAGTGTGGGACTTAAGTTACACTGAGGAAATCAATGGGGCTAATCTTTGCCACGATAATAGGCGAAGTAATCAGTTGGCAGAAGTTTACTTCGTCTGGAGATTTATAAAAATATATGTAATAAAATTCAACGTTTTTGCATTTCACTGTATTTTATAATAGTAATTAAGCATTTACTGTCACACTTCTGGGCACGTGTCTCAGAGTGAGAGGGTGTTGTTGGTTTTTGCAACCTTGAGTATATCTTTAAAGAATTATGAGATTCTAAACACGAACCTTCAATTGAGAGGCCGAGTTTCAAGCTACTGGAATATTTTATTATATATAACCTTTATTATGCAACTGCAAGCCAAATATTGTTGTCATTCTGTTTTCTATTAGCCAGTGCTACTGATTTATACATGAGCTAAAGCGTCCTTGCAACATCGGATGTCATTGTATTTGTCTGTAACAATATTGAACGGGAAAAAGTTAGGCACCTGCCCAGTGATTGATGAAGGCGCGCTTACCCAAAAGCGTCACAACTAAAATATGATTATAACAGCCATATGTTCCCACGATTTATTATTTTGTAAGACTTAAGAAGTATTTCTACAACCATAGCTCCAAACTCGAATTATCTGTTTCATGACTGTCAAAGACAATGTGTACAGGACACACAAGATTTCCCAAATTTGTTTATAAAATTTATTTAGGGTCACTTGAGGTCGATCATGAATGTGTTGCTATCCCTGAGGACTAAGTTGGAACGCCTCGGATAAATATATCTTCCTTACCACACCTTTCCAACCAAAATGCAGCAGCGCTTAGCACTGTTGTTATGAGGTAGCAATAGGAATGACGGTGGTACTGCCGAAGTCGAACCACAAAAGGTTCACCAGGTTAAGAAATGAAAAAAAATACGAATGCTAACTGGAAAAAGGAAAGAAAAAGGTGTTTTATTTCCGGACAGATTTCATTATTTTCCGTCTGATGGTGTTTCCTTATCCGCGTGCGATATAAGCTTATACTATGAGCATAATTCAACCGCCATTAAGCTGCGGACATATTATACCTTAAGACATGTTAAGGGATACACGCCCGCAGTATTGTTAAGGTAAAACCTTTAAAAAACTTATTTACGTAACAGGATAAGGGTCCATCTATATCAAAATCATATTTTTTATGCAACATTTTGACAGGCGCGGCCCGTTTCTCCTCAGTCGGATTGCGTAAGATATAAATACATAATAACTTTGTTTTGTCACATACCATCACACATACGATATTCATTGATTCATCAGAAGCATATAGCTTAAGATGCTCTATATATAGCATATTGTGTTTTAAGGTGATTTTTGAGTTATGTGTTATGTGAAAACACAAAATAACGGTCCTGTCAATATCAGGCATCTTTTTGAAGTTGTATCTGTATTAGAAACTATTAACACTTGCGGTCTGCGTGTCAGGCATTCGAGTTCCAGGTTTGTTCCCCGGCCAGTCAAACATGTCAATGATAAATTTTTACTTTTGTTCTAGATTTGGGTGTTTGTGAACTCTTTTTTGTATATCAATAATACAGAGAGTCATAAAAGGATCGAACATATCTGAAGGTATTCCTGCCGACCTTTTCGAAAGCATTTACTTTATACTTTTCTGTACCAATGGTGTATAAATCCACCTCCATGATAGAATATTTATCGCCTCCAATACAGTTATGTGAATCCGAAGCAGAGTACATTAAATCACTTTGTGGAACATAATTTAGGCATGCTTTCAACATTTTAGCCTCAATTTTTTTGGGATAATACTATTATGTTGATTTATCGATCGGAAATATACTTACTGTCGCTTTCATATTTCGTGTTGTGTTATTACTTTATGCGTGTCTTTATACCCTATGGTACGGATTTTGTGGTTTTATATGTTTTTTTCCATAAAGATTTACAAATTGAATGCGACACTAAAAGATTCGATATCTTATATATAAAATTTCCATGTCACAAAGTTAGTTACCGTACTCCTCCGAAACGACTTCCAGGTGATCGTCATCACAC
>DWRA01001489.1:0-16846 GCA_018250295.1 Spathilepia clonius
AAAAGGTCGCATATTTTTTTAATAATTTACTTTAAACGCTATTCTTACTTCCGTTAATAAAAGAATAATCCGAATTTACAATTTCAGTTGAATTTTATTTTTCGTGCAAAGGTGTTTTGGCATAAAATGTTTGCTTGTTACTGCGTAAGTACTACAAGTAATTAAGCAGTAGATTTTTAGACATGCATCGCTCCCATAGCGCTCCTGGGCGACCGCTCAGCCGTAACACAAAGGGAAATCCCGTAATTTGCGTGTTTTCTTCGGGTAGTTTTTATCGTGAATTTAGTTTTAGACTCAATGTCCATTTGGTACCATGTTAATGCGTCCTTATTTTTATTTAAAATTTCCTCAACTCGTTATCTAAAATTTGTAAAACGTAATATTTCTCCATTTCGTGCGTCATAATTGAAATATTTTAAGTCAATGATTTTAATTCTTTTACAATACACTTCTATCCAGGTTCTATAGAGAAGTAATGAGATACTTGGTACAGCTACTATAGTTAGCGCTTATTACTTCTGTGGACTTATGTCAAGAATATTGTAATTTCTAAAACAAATCTATTTTCATTGGTCCATTTTATTTATTTATCTATGGATGTCCACTTCCAACAAAGTATGTACTGTCTTTTATTTCGTTAAGTCGTAAAAAAATACGATGCATATGTAATGAAATCCAATAGTAACTTTTAATTCATGTATTAAACTTAATCACATTTCATAATGGACATTGTGTTAAATTAACTATTAATTTGTGCACAATAATTAAAAATAAGCGCTTCGTTGTATATTATTTGTAAAAAAACTATTTGATGACCCTAACCTTACTCTAGGCATATGTTCGTAGACGTAATAATCTTGATCATTGTATAATTTAGCAAAATGAAATGATTTTTAAAGACCGGTCCATAATGAGTGTATGTAAGAATGTTATTTATAAAGGTCGATAGTGTTGGTGCCTGAGGTTGTGAAATTGGTGTCGTGTATATTATTATACAACATACATTGTCGGTGATTGTTTTACGCACAAAAATCGCTTGGTACACCCCTAATTAATAGCCATAGTCATTACCTATTACTATTTGCGTAATATGTTACTTTTTATGAATTTCCTTATTAAATATAAGTTTGTTTTAGAATATAATTAATATATAAAAGACGCAGGATGATAAAAAAATACGTTTAGTAGATTTAAAAAATACCGTTATGTATTGAACTTTGCACTGTTTAATGTCACGTTATGCAAAAGATAATTTTTACAGAAATCACAAACAAGAAATCAGCCAAATAAGCCAAGTAATGGTGGCTGCTATTATTGCAATATAATCTAATGAAGTAAGCGCGTTTTTCTGTATATTTTTTATATTCTAAAACTGTACTTTCGTTAAGAGGGCAATAGCAAAATAGTCTAAAAATGAAATCTAGAAATATCTACCTATATTTTTCACATCTCTCTGAGTATACTAAGTTTATTATTTGTCTAAACTTAGTTGTAGACTTCATATCTTATTACAGAGAAGTAGACGATTAAATTTTAACGTTACAATAAAACTTCTCTGTTGGAATTACTTTAAATAGAATCCCATTTTGCTATCGCCCTCTGCTTTATGTCCATAATCGTAACATAGCATTATTTGTTCTCCTAAATAATCCTCAAACACCCAACTATTTTTGTTCCTACAGATTTTCATATTATATGTTCACAGATATTTTGAATAATCCCACCCTTACAAATATGAAATATTGCTTAGTATATGCGTAATATATTTTAAGGTTATGGCGTTATTATATTAATTGAAAGAAATATTTAAAGCTTACATCTTAAATGAATTATATTTGAAATTAGAAGTTCATTTCAATGTATTGAAGAAATAGTTTTATACAGTAAAGTAACTTAATTTTACTAGCAGAACCTATTAGTAAGTGTTACCAGTAGCGTCATCTATTTTAACATAAATATAAATTATTACAAATTCGGTGCCTACTCGAATTTAAATTTTTGTGTCCTAAACGCAATTATTAGTATGTTACCAACTTTGCAAATTATTTTTGTTTTTATTTTATTACTTCGACATCATCTTTCAGAATAACATACATTCAACTGTCAATAATTCAAAAACAGTTCATATAATCGCCATAGCATAGATAATAAAACCATGTAAATAGTTACCTATATTATGTAATACCTGTCCAATTTCTTGTAACACTTATTATTTGCATTTTGTATGATTCAACAAAATTAATTCGACTCGTTTAAAACAAAATAACAGTGAAATACTCTAGCACTGATTTATTGAGACCTTTAAGACAGTTTAAAAAAATATTTTGTCTGTAAAATTACAAGAAATTGAACAGACCATAGCTTTAAATCCACAGCATTGAAGACTGTATATCTCAGAAAATAATTTTATTCTATACATTTGTTAAATATAATAAGCATTTAGCATTTCTTACGTACATAAATATCATAGTTAATAATATTCACGTCACAAATTAGTTTAAATCTACTTTTAACGAAGGGAATCTAATGTCAAATACTTGTACATTAATACATGATACAACTATAAATACCTTATGCATGGATATTAATATAATAACATATGTAAAGGCATCTTCTCTGTATACTTCATGTTATTCTTGTTTATAAAAAGTGTAACATTAAAATTTAATAGATATCTAATATAAAATTCACTTCTGAAAAAGACATCATCCCTCTAGTAGGGTATGGGTATTAATAAATTTTAATTACCAAAATGCCAGTACTTTTCGTGTTAGGACAAAAGTAGAGTCGCGTAATTTAAGTCGCTGTAGTCGCGATAATGCAAGCGCAATCTACACAAAACTTTGAGATGAGCTGGTTGATTGACTATGTTAAAAGGTACTTAGAACCTTTCGTTAAAAATGAGATAAATACTTAAATAAAAATAATTACAAAACATTTCCATTGAAAACTTAGAACTTCAGAAAGGGTAATATCTATAGTTAACATAAACAAGACTTGAAAAATGTTTCTGAAGATGATATAAATAACAACAGAACACCACGCCTTCTTCTGCGCCATAACAGCAATGTTAGGTAAATGCAAAGCTTCTGCGGCCGATTTAAGGTAGGGCTCCAATCTTAATTGAGATTGCTAACACACGCTTGTAGATGATAGTACTACCTACCCAATATCCAAACACCAATATGGAACCTACCAATATTGACTTATGAATCATAAACATCTATCTCAACTTTACAAAGATAAGTGAACTGACTAAATTTATCTAAACGTATCTGTATCTTTTACAGCCTCTAAATTTCAAAAATAGTTTTAAATATGCGTACTGTGTAGCATATATATTTAAATTAGATAACAAAAACGGTTGAGAGCGCAACCTCACTGCGTTTAAAAAAGAACGATTTTCCGAAATACAAGCATTAGCTTCTTCTTTAACAAACATTGAGAGGATCCACAAGATTCCTTAAAACTGTCGAGCAACATTATAACCTGAGTTCTAAGTTTTCATTGTAAAAATAATTCTTACACATGAAGCTTAAAAAGTTTGTACAAAATTATCGTAACATGTTAATCGTAGCTAGAATAATTTAGTGCGTATTATGTTTTATGTGCGAAATAAAACGACCTTCTTTCTAACTTTATAAAGAATAGGTAGATTTTTGGACTTAAATTTGCTCATTTCGTTAGATTTTAGGTTCTTACCTTAGTTTTTCGTTATCTTAAGTTATTTAATCCTACTTCGTTATTAATTTGTGTAAAAACATTTTTCACTTATACCCTATTAATTAAATGACTAATCTTTTAAAACCAGATAATATTAATAGGGCAAATTGGCGCCAATTTTTTTCTTATTTAACGATAAGTAAATTTTGACGTATAATTTGCTCTTCATTGGCGGTACATAGATGTTGTTACAAACGCGCCATCTGATGGTTGCTTTTATAGTTAATAAATAACTATGTATTTGTTACAACTATTCAAAGGGAAGCTATGTTTTCCTGCATCAAGCAATACTAGTTATAAGTAACATTAGTAATTAGGATAAAAACTAGTTAAGCGAAAAAAACGAATACTCATTTTGAGATCCATGTATAGTTTATCTAGATAGTTAAGGTGAAACTAGGTATAAAATCGCAACAGCAATAATATATTTGTATTTATAGCTATTGAGCGTTAAATTTTTAATAGTTAGTAGGTAGACAGTTGTGAATAATTGAGCTAGTGTTGTTATTTTAATGTGACAGAGATTATTTCTTTGTGGAAGCATATCTCCAGAAAAAGTTGTCTTCAATTATACTTATTAGTATGATATAATATGAAATGATTTTTTCGAAGTGGAATGTCATCGTTGTTTCCATTGTGTGATATAGATACATTAAATTAAGTATATAGTCGTCAGCATGGATTATAATAAACAGCGAAATTACAATCAGTTGTATTATTTGTCACTTGTATTTTTTCACTTTTAGTGGTGTAGCGGAGAGCTACCCCAGTAGTGCGAATAGCTCCGCGTCCTGCATTAGGTACACAGGTTTGCTACTAAAGCTCTACCAAAGAATTACAAGAGTATCTAAGAGTTACATTAAATGTCATATAATTTCTCTTATCTCTTACATAATTATAATTATTAAGTTTCAAATATGTGATTTACTGTTATTTGATAATATAATAAGCAAACCACATTTTAAAATTAATTTAATACCTCATACCTACTCAGGAAAGTTAACGAAGGAAGCTTCATTTACTTCTCTGAAATTAGGTATAGGATCATATTGCGGAGAATCCGTCAAAATTTTGATAATTAGTGGACAGTAAGGCATATTTTTAACATTAAATCCCAGGTGTGTTAAGTATGCAGGGCATAGTGGTGAAATATAGCAAAATAGAGCATTTTGTTAAATATTATACATTGAACTCATTTTCAATTATGCTGGAGAGGTACTGAAAATCAATGTTAAATCTATCATTAATTTTAGGACATTATTTTTTAAATGTAGTTACGACTATCCCGAGCGCGACATCTAGCAGCTTTTTTCAAAACTTCTACACAACGATAGTATCTTAAAGTTTTATACATACTTTTACAGATGTCGCTTATATCTATATATACGTGGACTAACTTTATTTATTAAAAATATATATTAATTATAAAATGTTATGTATAAATCAATATCTTGTTATATTAAATTTTGAAATAATATAAAATAAAGTGACATGAAATTTTATTTTATTTTTCATTGAACGCACGCTAATTCTACCAACATAACAATATTATTCAGTATTGCCACTTTACCGAACAGTTATGTCATGTGTAGTTGTTGTGGTTGGCAATTGGCATGCCCGCTTGCTTATTTTCTGCTTTCCTTGCTCGCGTCGTCAGTCAATTGGACTGTACGCTTGAAAGAATACAGCACGCGTAGATAACATACAATTTGCAATAAACAATAAACCCGTGTATCGATACTTGAACCGAAACATCCAAACATTACAAAACTAGGATTCGTGAATATGTGAAAGTGTTTTATAAATTGGGATTCTTGTGTGAATTACAATGTTTCGCGCTTCGAATACCGTCATATAAATATTGTCGGGTCGGAAATGTTGCATTCGGGTTATGTTTGGGGGATCCTGGACACATGAGAGCGCACTATGCTCGAGGCGGGCTAGTCGTGGGTGGTTAAAACATCAGTTAGAATGCAAGACGAGTGTTGGCCGGAGGGGTCGAAACGGAACGGAGTCGAGCGGCGGAGGCCTACCAAGGTGTTGAAGATCGCTGAGAGCTTCACCAACTTGGACGAGACGGCGAAGGCGGGCCGTTTCGTGCGGGGTCCACACTCTAAAGTCGGGCGACGGTTTCAGGAGAACGGTGGTCGGACGAAACGCGGTGTGTGCTGTGATAATGAGTGTACGGAGTCGAGTGCTAGTGATGAGTACGAGAGACAGGGTGACCGCCGTGTGACCGGGTCTTCGTGCACCGCGCTCAGGACCGCGGTGGCCGCGCTCTACCCTTTCGACGACTTCATCCTCGAGAAGATCGGCACTGGATTCTTCTCCGAAGTTTTCAAAGTAAGTTACCACTATTTTCATAATAAACCTGATGATCGAAAGACTTATAAATTTACATTTTTGTATGACTATGAATATATTTGATTATTGTATTGTTATTTGTGTTAGGAAGTAAAAATGTTTACAAACACGAAAGAAAACATTGGTAGGGTAACTGACATACATGCAAGTTCTCTGTAATATAGGAATGTCTGTGTGTACATACTACACCTTTCTCATTCTAACACTAAATTGTTGTTCTACAGTAACACAGTATAGATTGATTGTTTGTTTACATCTCATAAACATAATTTTGTCATGTATGTTACACCAATAAGATTTAAGTTGGATCTTCCTAGGGATTATATACAAACAAATTATTTGCAAGATAAACAATCACCAAAACATATTTTGTTTTGCTAAATCTCCTAACAGCCGAAGAAGAGGTCAATAATACTTAGAGATTACCGACTGTAGCTCGACTTAATGTTTCTTTAGTATTTTAGTTGATAATAGATCAATCCAAGATATTTATATGCATTGGAAGAAACAGTATTTGAGATTATGGTACTTGTTTATATGTTTGGGTTATAACTAATAGTAACTTTGTATGCATTAGAAAAATGATGTTTTTATTAGTACATCTGGTCTCCAAATTTTTGGACATTCTGATAATTATAAAACAATTCTCCACCTAGTGCATACATAATTGAATCAAACTTTTAAACAAATAAAAAAAACATTAGCAATATTGTGAGTACCGACTTGCATTTTCATCCTGAAACAAGTGTGGTTTAGCAAAAATCACTATAATGTTCTGTAAGTAAAGGCAAAGTAAATAGTATAACCATGATCTAGTATGCTTCTTTACACCATACTTTGTTTTCTCATCCGATAAGACTCCTTATATCTTACATTTTGAATTCCCACAAGTCGATATTATAAATAGCAGTCATTGTCTTATCAGTAATTATTATTGTACTATTCTGTACTTACAACAATGCAACAAATGCCCAAGACGTACACTTAATTACAAGCTATTGATTGCCCAACTCATCTCGTAAAATAATTGTATTGGGTTAACTGCCCAGCCATAACTCACTTGCGAGTGACTCTAACAATCGTAACTTGTAGAATAATATTGACCGATCAATAGAACTAAATCTAAAGATAGACAATCCTTACATTTGGCAATACATGTATGTTTGATGGTATGTGAATGCTCAACATAATTTGTATTTACTGGCGTTTTGCCCCGAATTTCAATACTACATAGTTGCTAATGTATCCATGCTAGACATATGGTGATGCCAAGCTCGTATATCATTGAATATGGTATAATCAGTATGAGAGGAGGGAGGTACCAACCGCACACATATTTTCAGTGTGAAGTAATTTTGCGTTTCAGTGAGACAGTATGATTGTTTACTGACTTACTCAAAAGTGGCGATGCATCTGGCAACTACTTCTGTATGGACTTGGTTACAGATGCTCTAGGTGGCAGTGAATGTTCATCAGGTGGGCTGCATACACTTTGCTACTAAAACCGAGACTGTGTACAATTTGTTGTTCGCACACTATTTCAAAAATACTACCAATTGTTAAAGTTTTGTATTTATTTGTATAAAAGCAAAACTGTACATATGCCAATTTGTCTATGTAGGTTGATCTTGGAAATTAGTGTACATTACATCGCCTTTCAATAAAAGCTGCAAACTTTTTTATATTGAATAACCAGAGGTTGTTTGTTATTTACAACAAAATGTTACTTGTAATATTTTTTGTGTATATATCATTCACTTATAATTGGCATAGTCTATAATGAAATACCAAAATGTATTTCTTCATCTTCGGTCTTCATTCTCAAATTCTCAAAATCAGTTACAATTGTTTACACCTATGGCAACTGGCCATGGATGTTACTACAAAACATTGCCACACAAAACCAACTGGCCTTTAGTTTATGCCAATATTTGAATACCTCGCAACATTTCCTATTGCCGAATAGAATTTATCACATTCTATTTCTTTGCCAATTAAAGACTCAATCAATCACCATAATTCGTTTTCCTGTGATGTATCTATTTTTCAAATCTTATATTTTAATTTTCCTTAAAGATCATCCATTTTAATAAAAGTATATAATAAAATAAATAAAATCTAATCGAGGGTAATTAATTATTTTTCATTACAGTAATTAATTTCACAGCCAATTAAACTCTTATTACAAAGCTTCTAATCTTTAATTATAATTAGCAATTAGATAATTATTGAGTAAACATATTTGATTTCCTAACAAGTAAATAAAGTTACACTTATTTCATTCATAAATTTATTATCACCACTGTAGTTAAGGGTGATGACATAGATGTGGCATTACATTTATAGACTAGTACTACCAGTTCCAATCGTAGGAAAAATACCTATTTAATGTAAAGAAATTAATTAAATTATTGTCTATTTCTGTATGAAAAAGTTGGCATTTCAGATAGTGCCGGCCTTTTAATTTTTCTTAGTATAGCATTTAATATTCAGTTAAGTATGATTACTTTGATAAGGCTTATTTCAAGTTGGTCATAAGTGTTAGCATTAGTATTATGACTGTTTTTTGAAAAACATAACATGCTTGACGGTGGTAAAACATTTTGTGGTTCGTTTCTAGAGGCACCACAACCATGTCTGTTTTTACTCTATGACAACAATGTTAAGCTCTGCTGTGTTCTGATTTGAAGGGCGTGGTACGGGTGACATACTTATCTGATTCACACCAACTTGGTCCACAGGGATCGTAACTCAGTTGTGGTCGGTCTAAGGTAGGACTCTTAATTTTATCTGGGATTTCCAAAAGATGTCCGAGTGCCACATTGGTCACTTATTATCAGATGAATTGAATGATCAGTTGCTACTACTATTCAATTAAAAATAGATTTTTTCTACAAACTGCTTTTTCTCGTTACATTTAGCGTCTTTCAGTGTGTTATCAAATTTTGACTGCAGAATACAGATACATCAGAATATAATACTCGTATACAGGAACATCTAGACTTATACACATTCTAAAGCAATAACAAAATTCAGTTGACAAATAGTTTATTTATAGGTATAATCTTGTAGTATACAAACGGACTAGAATTCATGCATGTTAACATAATGTGATGTCTTTTTGAACAAATGTAGTTTGCTTCAGAGTGACAAGGTTACATGTGTTTTGTGAAATGAGTAATAGAGCAAATTATTACAATAATAATTAGACTTATACATCACAATAATATGTAGCATTAAAAACACTTTTTTTTATACTATACAAAGTGCAATTACAGTGTGAATACAAAATGCAATAATTATGATTTTGTTTCATTAAAAATGATTTTTTAAACAGACAGCATTTTATTTGATTCGTTAAAATAGAATAATAATTTTGAATGTACTTAATTTTTGAGTTTAATGAGTGAATGTTATTTATTAGAAGCTTAATTTCTTCGTAAATATAGAGGCAATGTATGTTTAAATATACATTTAAACGCATTACGGGAAAAATATCAAAATATATTTTTTTATATCGCGCACGTCACACAAAAACGACGAGTTCAATGACTTTTGATATGATAATCAATTTTAAAACCGCCGAAAAGTAAATTCGCAGGCCCGTTTATATTTCTACAATCACGCACGTCAAACCACCGCAACACAACACGGACAACCGCAACAAATTAGTCATTCATTACCCACTCTCAATGGAACACATACACACATAGTTTTCCTGCCCTTGATATTGGCCTTGCGAAAGCAAACATTAGATAGAACTATCAGCTCTATTCGAGTTTATTTTGGTCGCTGTTATAAATACCTATTGTCGCAGATATGCGGATATTTTTTTTGTGAAGTGGTGAGCGTGAATGTAACGTGGATTTTTTTCCTTTTTTTAATAGTATTAACATACTAGCAAGTTATCCGCCTGGTGAGTAACTACTGCTGCCTATGACTATCTTTGATCAACCCAACAAGGCATCGTATATAGGATCCAGTAGAAAGTCCTTCACGTCGATCGAAGATGCACTGCGGCTATTGAGATCTCAACCAGAACCTCGCGGCAGTGTCTGTTGTTCGCTTGCTGTCAGATTGACTGCACGCCCGTTTGTTTAGAAGAAACTTTTAAGAAGTTGATACAAATGTTTCGCTTGTTTCAAGAGTATGTTGCGTTTAGTTTCACGTATTTGTCATGTTGACTTCACTTTCTGTGTTTGTTATCTGCCTTATTATTGTAATATGTCTCCAACTATAAATGATATTGCTGTCACAAAGTTTTATATCTTTAGGCGAAATAAATTTTAGCGGCATGTTTACGAGTGCCTATATAAATAAAGATAACTAAGTACATACCTCGTGTTAAGATATGCATGCATATCTACCTAATTAGTTGTATACTAGCTTTCTCCCGCGGGTATGACATCGTGTGAAGTTGCGCGGTTCATATGTACCTATATAACCTTTGAGCAGTGATAGCCTGGTGGTTGAATTACGGTCTCTCAGTCGAGGGGTACGAGGTTTAAACCCCAGGCACGTACCTCTGATTTTTCGAAGTTAAGTACGTATTATAGATTAATTATCACCTGCTATAACGGTGAAGGAAAACATCGTGAGGAAACCTGCACACTTGAGAGTTTTTTGGAAAAAAAAATACTCAAAAAGTGTGTGAAGTCTACCAATACGCACTTGGCCAGTGCAGTAGACTATGGCCTACCCCTTTCTTACTCTGAGAGGAGGCCCGTGCCCAGCAGTGGGACAGTAATGGATTGACGATTATATAGCGTTTTATGTCAACTTTATATTTATGTATACTTTTAAAACTTATTTGACGAATAATTAAACAACAGTCGCCAAATACATCGATATTCAGAGTTTTGAGGTCGAATCCCGTTCAAAATTATATCGATATCTAATTATGACTTTATACTGTTCTGTATCTAGATGTTCGCTTACTTTTCTCGGTGTTAATATTTATGTTGTAAAGGATGATGGATAAATAAATATTCAACAATCAAAGGTGGTAGGTCCATTGCGGTTCAACTCCAGAGGCACCCCCGTCACACCTTTTTTCTGCCAATAACAACAGTGTTAAGCGTTGTTGTGTTCTAGTTTGAAGGGAGTATTAAAGCATACTTATCCAAGGCGTTCCACTTATACCTCAAGGGTAGGAACACATCTGTCGCCGACCTCAGATAGGACACCAATCTTATCTGGGATCGATTTCAGATGTTGCAGTTGTCAATTGACATCAGGCGGACTGCGTGGGCGTATGCTATTACCAACATACAAAAAAAGCAAAATATATAGCTTTTTATATATATTACATTGCTTTCGTAGGAGAATATTTGAAACGGCGTTGTAAACACAAGTGTTGGTAATGAAAGGAATGCTTCGAGACTGACATCATTTATTAATACATGATGTTAATTGTATTTCTATATGGTAATGTGGAAAAAATGTCAGGAGTAAATATGTTTTGTGGTGTCACTACTATGATGCATCGTGTTTTTGTTCAATTGCCTCGTGAGCGGAGGTCACTGGTGTCGTTCAAAATTAACCTGCTCATTGTTCTCTATGATCTCTATCTAAATAAGTACGTACATAACAAATTAATCGGTAATAAGTCTATTTCTACCTAATAACAGGTCTCTGAAGCACTGCTGGAGTCTGATTTTTTTCTAGATTTTTTGGAAGTAGCAAACAAGCATGCAGTACATTTGATGATAGTTGGCTACTGTCGCCCATGGACATTTGTAATCCACCCCAGATAAGACTAGAATCCTACCTGAGGTCGACCACAGATGCGTTGTTACCCCTGAGATCAAAGGCAAAAATAAGCGTGTATTAAGGGAGATACACATAGACGGGTTGGTCAAAATTCGTCCTCGATAGCTGACTTAAGGTAAGGGTCCAATTCTATTTGGAGTTGATTACAGTTGTAAAATACACGACGAATAGATAACCTCTTTGTTTTAGGAAGCCAGTTAAAAGTTGGAAAAGATACGAACGTTTAATAATAAATTAATGTTTTTTTTTAAAAGGTTTTGGTTTTATTTTAAAGGCAAGGTAGGAGATCGCTTATAGATTGCCTCAATTTTAGGTTCATGATTCATTGACGTAAATAGCAACATCCAACAATGCCTAAAATGTACTAGAACCGATGAAAATAGATGAAGTGAAGGTCAGTTCTGTGATTCGTTTTATATAATGTGACCATCAGCTACAGTTCTATAGCTCCGCAACCATGAATACTAATGATACTAATGTGGTCTCACACAATAGTGTAGGTTGCCGCAAGCGTCTCATTTCCTGAAGGTGTATGCCTTTTTCCTCCTATCGGCGGAAAAGCGAGGGAAATGATTCGAGCAAGAGACTTGCGATGCGCGCTGCTTTTAGATTGAGATGCTAAGCAGGAACGGAAATTGTTACGTGGTTGCAGTGCTTTAGCATATTTTAACAACTCGGTAGTCAAGGAATTCTGAGGAAATAAGATAAATATTAATATGTATAATATATAAGGTACGTTTGCCTTAAAGTATTAACGGTCTAAACTTCTTGAAAGTATTTATTTGAAGGCGCTTCTGTCTTCTGGTTTGAAGGGTGTACTAATGGAGACATACTTATCCGAAGTGTTGTAAATTAGTCCTCAGGGGTAGTTATGCATCTGTGGTCGCCCAGGAGGAGGTAGGAGCTTAATCTTACCTGAGGTTGATTACAGATGTTGAAGGACTGAAGTAGCCACTTACCGTTAGGTGGACTGCATGATCGTTTGCTACTTTCATATTATAAGAAACGTATATATAAAAACCATTTGTGATGTTAAAACGGCACAAAGATTGATACATTGTCGCTACAAATGCAACTGTACACGTTGCTTCATTACACAATGCGGTGTTGGGTTCCGTGAGGTTCTCATTTCCTGAAGCTGCACGTCTTTTTCCCAGTACTCGCTAGGAAGTGGCGGAAGTGGCTCAGACGAACAGCACAATGCGTTCTTTGGTATGGAGTTATTGGGTAAAAGTTGGGTAATGGCGTACCGTCAGTTACCAAACGTTTTTAATTTTGTTATACCAAAATTACACTTAATATTTGAATATAGAATTTGTAACAAACTGTGATGGATGTAATACCTACTTACTTATTCATTATATAGAATTTCATCGAATATTTTAACTTGCAACGTAGTGAGTACCTACGTACGACGTACTAAATTAGTAAGTATTCAAGAATAAAGATTCTTTTGTGCAGTTAACTGTAACTTTTACTGTAGCCATCGGCTTACAGTACAATTTGTTATGACAGTGAGCCATAACATTATTTTGAACGTATTTTTTAATTTACAAATACTGGATACGCATAATAAAGTGTTTAAAGAAATTAATAAAAACTTTTTATTGCTACGTCCATCATATAAAATGTGGCTGTATAATGTAGCTTCACGTGTATATTTAGTAAATGTATTATTATAATAACTCTATTTATCATCCGATATTGTGAAACGGAGGCATGAGGTGTCAAGATCGCGACTTCAATATCTATATCGCTCCCACGTGATAATCGATCTGTGTTAGGGCACGTTAGGGTTGACATTGACTGCAACTAGGGTTGCCACGCTCAACTTTGGCATATGATTGGTTTTTTTACTGACATCCGGATATTTATACCTGTCCATCTATTGTTGGGCTTTAAGCCAAGCAGGATATATCGATTGACTCTAACGACCTTTTTGTTGATGAGTGATAAGCGAATTGATTAATAATTTCCTTATCTTAAAAAAAATTAGTTACGGAAATATCTTGTCGGTCGTGTTACGGAAGATATAAATAGGTACGTTCATACACATTGTATAAAACTATACGATTTTCTTACGCCACGGCCCGTGTCTGACTCGTACGATGTGTATAGATGTATTTGGAGCCTAAGAATCTAGTGTACGACTTAAAGTTTGGCAACCCTTGCAGTTCGCGGCCGACGTCCGATCGCAGATAAAAAGTGGATGCGTTTGACAGCGCGATTCCCAAGCGATCTCGGGCAGATACCGCGACGGGAGTGCTTTTTTTCATGTCAAAGGGCCACCGGACCGGTTGGCCTTTGCTCGGAAAAGTACCGAGCAGAATCGCTAATCGTTGCGTTGCACACTGCTTTAGTTCTTGTCAATGTTATATATCGACATCTAAGTAATTTGGTGGAAATGCATCTGTGGATAAGCTTTTTGTCAAAGAATTCTCATACTTTCAAAATTAGGATTTTAACATAAATATTATTAAACTTAACAAGGCATTCCAACTCAGTCCTCAGGACAGCTAGCAATGCATCTGTGGTCAACTGCAGTTGGAATTCTGATCTTATCTGGGGTGGATCACAGGTGTCCATGGGCGGCAGTTGCCACTTACCATCAGGTGGAATGCATGCTCGTTTGCTTACTACATTATACATAAAAAAATGTATGTAATGAATATGTCCTTATGTTTTTTTTTTCTAAAAGTCGTTTAATGGAGACAAATCTAGAAATAGTCTCTTGAATTTATTAAGTACTTAAAATCAAAACTTTTACATGAGTCGTGGTAAAAATTTTAATAGCCTTGCTGGCAATTTATATCATAAATAGACCTGTTGAAATTTCCTCTTTTATTTATTGTTTCTGCCTTATAACAGCAGTGGTTAATTATGTTCAGTCTAGTAAGCATTATTATTGGAGGCATTTTGTTTTGTCCTCAAAAATAACAAACCATCCGTGATTAACTTCGAAGAGAACATTTGTTTTACAGGCTTAGGTTGTTCCGCAATAATCAAAACACTTGGCTACAATAGTACCAAAAAAGCACCATCATTACCGATAAATACATAAAGATTACACGTTCACTCTGTTATATAAATTCAATCAATTTGCAATTTATTTGACCAACTTTTTATATTTTATCGATGTTCGCCATAAACAAATAATTAGTCGAATCCGGTTGGTCTTTCGATATTTAAGTTTTTTTTGTTTTTATTGTCATTAGCGTAACGATGTAGCGCTTTTGGGGTTGGGGATTATTTTTTTATGACTTCAGCTTCGTGCGAAAACTTCATTAGGTAAGGCTTAACGTAGACTGCACCTATACTATATTAATAAATATTCACTCTGTAATAATGACTGATATAACAGGATTTACCCGAGATTTTTTTTATTTTTCCTTATTTCGCCTTTATAAAGTTTTTTTCCTGCTTATTAAACTTGAAATCCGGCTGCATAATTGCAAAACAATACAAATATTAAATTGAATGTACCTACATCTTCTTAGTATAGCTTTAGTAGATTGACGTAGAAATTACGTGATCGGATATTATTGAACCTATTATAAATAAATGCTAATTTTCTATCATCTGTACAAATAAATAAAATTGGAGTGTCTGTTTGTAATGTTATACGACATCTATGGCAAAACCACATATTATAATTTTTTTTTTCGTCTATCGTATTTTGGGTAATCTACGGAACGTAATAAAGAGTAACTTGGGCCGGTTTTATTTAAAAAAATGCACTTCAAATGTAAAACGCATCAAATCTGCAGTTCGCGTATGAAGGTATCAAATTTACGGGTCAGGTTACGTTTTACGTTACGTGAAATTGATTTGACTGCTACATATTTATTTTATTTATAAATAAATCTGGCACTTCCCTAACATCGTTTAACGTCACAGCTGTAAGCTACACGCTTCAACCATAACGAAAAGATGGCGTCTTCACAAAAAGTTTATTAAAATCATAATTATTCATCAAGGCGGCTGCTTCCGCTAGCGTTGACGTCGGGTACAACGTCAAAGTCACGGTTTGCTGGGCTCGGGTTCGTCCTAGAGAAATGGACTTTTTTTTTTTCCTATGTGTTAGTCTCAAATCTAACCTAAATTTACCCAACCTATACTATACTTTAAAACCCAGCAACAACGAATGTAAGGTACATACTAGAAATTATTGTACAATGAAATGTGTGTTGTGTAGTGTATGTGTAGTGCCAAACTACACTTTTATATAACCATTTTTATTTTAAAATTTTATATGTATTCTAGACCCATTTTAAAGAAAATTTAATTTACATTTTAAACTACCTGAAATGCTCGCTTTAAAAAAAATGAAACGTGATATAAATATACCGACTCATGTGAATTAAGAAAAAATATGTTTTTGTAATTTGACGTCCTTTTTATTTATTTGTATTTGTATAATTAACTCCCAAACGTAACGCATATAGCATGACCAAGATGGCGTCCTCACAAAAAGTTGTTTATTAAATTGATCAATATGCGGCGAGGCGTTCCTTGTGTATACCGTGACGGTCTGGTGGATTCTGATTCGTTCTTCAGCAATAAACACTTAAATTATGTTAAAAATGAGTGCATACGACTAATAACACAGTGATATGAGTTATAAAGATCTAATTTCGTAATTATGAGCGTATTTTCACGCCCGTTATTAATAATTACTAATCTATCCAGTTTTTGCCTGCCAAAGATCAAAATTTGACCATGTCTGATTGGCAGCAACTGTTAATTTTTTTTTATGTTGGAGTAGTAAACGAGCATGCAGTCCACCTGATGGTAAGTGGCAATTGCCGCCTATGAACATTTGTGATCCACCCCAGATAAGCCTAGAATCCCAACTAAAGTCGACCACAGATCCGTTGCTACCTCTGAGGACTAAGTTGGAATGCCTCCGCAAGTTTATCTCCCTTACCACACCCTTCAGACCAGAAGACAGCAGCGCTTAACACTGCTGTTATTAGGCAGAAATAAG
>DWRA01001490.1:0-16843 GCA_018250295.1 Spathilepia clonius
GGGGTGGATCACAAATGTCCATGGGTGGCTGTTGCCACTTACAATCAGGTGGACTGCATGCTCGTTTGCTACTCCATCATATAAAAAAAAACAAAACAATAGGAGGTTTTCTGTACATCCATCCACCAAATATTACAAATCCATAGCTTGATATAAATGTTTTCTAACAGAACACTAGATGTTACTATTCTTGAGGTGCCTTCTGTCTTAAGATTAAGCTGCTAAAAACCTTCCTTATACTAGGTTATAAGAAAGGTATATGAAAATAGGTACTCATCCTACAATTTTTTTTAGTGTCGTGTTTATTAATGTAAATAAAAATCTAAGTTTGAAGTTTCTCTGTACAGTTCATGCAACGGATGGTATCAGCAATGTCGAATAACCAGACCAACTCACAACAACCCCCAGAGCAGCGCTACTCGCAACAACTTGAACAGCTCACGGCCATGGGCTTCTTAAACCGTGAAGCCAACTTGCAAGGTAAACTAGTCAATTATTTAGTAATCTTTATTTTACATACCATATATTGGCGCCCGAATTTATAAAACTGGTACAAATATTATTTAAAACATATCAGAGGATCACAGTAAAGGTGTAAAAATGTCTAAAATGATATCAACAAATCTATCAGTAGCTATCTGTTTCTGTTCTGTGCTACATATTTGACCATAATTTAAATACTTATAATATTCTCCTTTCGACTTCCTTCATGTTTATCGTCTTTTTTCATCCACTTTATTTTTCTTTATGTTTCCGCACTGCCTTTAATATATTCTAGCCATGAGATTGGCTGTAGAAAAACGTCAGAAGTTTATGATATATTATCACAGTAACTATGTTTTCATTTCCAGCACTGATAGCAACATTTGGCGACGTAAACGCGGCCGTGGAAAGGTTGCTGGCACTGGGGCAGTTGTCAATGAGCTAACACGTAGGCGCGTAATACCCACACGACAAATTCCACATGCCCTCACTTACATCCATACATTTGAATCGTTAGATATGAATTTAAAGCGAAAGATTTGGCAATGTATACATTTATCAATTGGCTGCGTGCGAACACAGATATATAGTCCACACAATGATCCTCAAGAGTTAAGTCTTCGAAGCAATGGCCTGTCTAGTCCCGCAGTTGACAAATTTTGATATCTGTCGCATTATGACAATGTATAACTACGATTTAAATGTATGAATACATTAAACGGATTAATGGTTCTTTTAGTGCACAAGTTGTACAATAGAATTCTTCAACAGACTTGTACAAATTGGTTTTGTTTGATGTTCCTTTGAATTTAGTGACAGTGTTTTAACATCTATCTTCTGCTCCTATTTACGTAATTGCAATGTTTTTGTGTTTTTTTCACAAATATAACTCTTACTGAAACAGTCGTTTATAGTGCAGTGTATACTAGTTTGTTTAGGAACTCAGTTTTCTAGATTTATATAAAAGACATTTTATTAAATGTATATTGATTTTATTTTGATTGTTGAGTCAGTGTCAACTATTGTATTTTCCTTTAGGTGACATTTTACTGGAATCCATAATTCCGTAAACTTTATTTGACGAACATAATGTTGCCAAGTACGAATGTAATTTAATAGTGATGGTATGGATATCTCGTTATTTCCCTATAGAACCTATTTAGTTGATGATGAAAATTAAAGAGATTTGAGGTTTTTTGATGTCAAGATATTTTTTTAAATAGTGTTGTTATTCGTTGGTATATTTATTTACAGTTATAGACGAAAAAAGAACCAAAACCAGTATTTTTAATAAACAAATACGAAGAGCTCTGTGGCAACATTACTGCGTAATGAGTTTATCCAATTATGGATTCCAGTAAATACTTATTCATTATTAAAAACAATAAAGCAAAATTTTCACAATGCTTTTTGAATGAAGCGCCTTGATGTAAGTGAGATTTGTGGCGTAAAAATTATTCACAAGATCAATAGTGTTTGCATCTCTTAAATGCAATAAAAATATCTAGTTTGTAGTAGGTGGTTTCTTAAATTCTTTAATTTAAATCCATTCCTTCTCGTTTTAGGTATTAAAAATTATTTCTTTTTTTATAAATATGCTATCAATAGATTTTGGCTGAGGTTGGTGTTTTCAAAAGATTGGGTTTTAGCATACATTTCTATTATTGTAAAGAAAAATTATACATATGTATTGATTGACTATTTCTTCATTTTTATATTGTGGGGAAGAACTTATTTTAGTGTTATTTTAAGGCTACGTAAACAATTGTTAGGTTTATGTAAATAGTTTTGCTTTGAATTAAACTGAGTGAGGAGGCAATTCGGTAATAATATAAATTGTCGTTTTTACAATTTAATATTGCTTGTGTACAGTTTCATTTAATTCTTTAATATAATAAGACATTAAATATTCATATTTGTCTGATTTAATCCCGTTTATATTGATGGTTTTTTATTGATCTAGTAGTATAGGTCATTTCATTTTTGTGCTCGCGGTGCTCTGTGTTGTTTAACTTTGTACTAAATGCTGTTATATTCGGGTCAAAACATACATATAAACTAATTTACGATAAACATGTACCTGTTTACAAACATTTACTGTTAAGTAAATATATGATATTAACAACTGTCTCAGTCGAACCAACAACAAGTGATACTCAAATAACAGTTGATGCGTCATTCGCAAATACAAAATGCACGTTTGCAAAGTCACATACACATGGAGGTGCGGGTACTAATGAAATATATCTATACAAGTCTAGTTAATATCTATTTCTTTTATTACTTTGAAATGACTGGCCAGTGAATGTTAATGTGCATTGTCAGATTGCAAATTGTTTTCAATTAGTTATGTTTGTGTTGGATACAACTTTAGCAAATTGATATTGTTATGTAGTTAAACGACATAAAAATTCCCGTCTGCAGTGACTTCAGGCTTTAGTAATCGTGCATACATACTAATAATTATATCTATAAAAATGCTAAATTAGCATTGTTGTCGTCTTCATATTATTATCAAATATTTTTTATACTTATTTACTTATTCTTTTATAATGGCAGCTATGCGCTGCGCCGCATCCATATTGGCAACAATATATCGCCCGAGCGCCAATCGATGTGGTTCCATTATAATTTATAAAAAATATATGAAAAATATTATGGATAATTCCAGTAATTATTCCACAAAATGTGGTGTGCACTGAATTATCTAACATTAATAGACTACATCTAATTCGACGATAATGACGTGGTTATATTTAATCAATTGTGAAGAGGCCTAATAAAAATTCTTGAAGCACACATTTAATCATCAACAATACCAAGCGACCCAGTTTAACGCAAATTAAACAGATCACTGGAGTCCGGTAATCAAATGTTTTCTATAACTAGGGGTTCTTATGTGTTCTAAGTATAGTTTAGGCCTGAAGATAAGAGGGCCTTCCTAGCACATATATTATGTTTATAATAAAAAAAATTTTTACTCCAAAAAGTTTACATTCAACAATGTCCAATTACTTTTATATGCAACAATTCCATGTTTCATTGTCATGCTGGTCCAATTATTTATTCGCATTTATTAAAAATATAGATGTTAGTAAAATGTGAAATCCATTGTCTCATGTATTCAAATAATAAAATAATAATTGTCTATTTAGGAAATTGGTGTCATAGACATAACATCTATCAGTAGAATTAATAGTAATAGTTTTTGAAATCTGAAACGTTTAAACTTTAAACTTTAGATTTTTTTCTAACATTCATATGATTGTACATGCGTTGTTTGTGTACGTTAGGCCGCTTTCAGATAATGCTTAGTTGCTTGCGCAAGACCCAAATGTAAATTCATGTAAATGTTAGTTTTCTTCGACGTTGTCTCTTATGGAGTCAGTGAGTCATTACGATCTAGGAGACGGACATAGGCAAAATAACAATTCAAAATCTATAACTGTTCAAAATTATGACGGCTTTAGTACATGCTGGTCGATGTTTAAATTGCGTCTAGAAATGCGACCAACACCATCTAGATACTTATCTTACCTCCGCGCTTACTAAGGCAAGATGACGTAAACAGGCCTTTAAGTTGCGCATTAACAGATTCTAGTAAAAATAAACTACTAAGAATAAAATTGGACGCAGTAGTAGTTAATATGTACTTGCGCAAGAACTAACATCGTCTACGAGCGACATGAAGCTTAGTAATAATTATTCTGTCATACTTGTTACAAAGATTGACACAAAAATGCTCACATTCATTTCAACATTTAATTAACTAACGCTGAAGTTACAATTGTAAAATACCAAATTGTGTGTATTGAGTAAGTATTTAAAGCAATGCTATTTAATTGTGAATTATTATCTATAATGCATTGATGGTATAATATAAGAGTTGTGTCAGTTAAACAAAAACTACCACACTGTTTCCTAAATAATTTGTTATTATCATTGATATATTTAACAGAATGTGAATTAATACTAAGTAATTTGCTAAATCATTATCATTAGTTTATCCTGAATTTATCAAAACAATATGAATATTTTTGTGAATTTGGTTTGTGACACATATATTTATACACGTGTTTTTATCCATGTCTTGGAAATCACTCGTGTATCTGTGATGTTTTTCTAGAAGTCTAGATTTGTGAAGGTCATATAAATCTGTAAGTATATCATTATGAGACAATGCAACTATTAAAGAAATAAGAATACTTGTTTTATTTAATAAATCCCTTTCAACGAATGTGTGCATAATTTAGGGTAGCGACATAACGGATATTATTAAGGGGGAGTATAGAGTATTCCACTTTTTATTATATTCTGTTAATATTTTTTGTCCGTAAACACTTAACTTTATTTTTATGTTTATACAAAACACAAGTTGTTCTACATATTTTTTTTACTAAAATCTTACATTGAGTACCTATAATTAACATTACTTTGCTTTGAAAATTGCTATATGTAATTATTGTTGTGTTCCTCTAGAAGAACACTAATCTATTAGATTAGTGTTCTTTAGTTGTTTAGTTAAACGTTTTTAGTTGCACCCTCCCATGTGATCACGACTCACACAGGAAAAACACTGTCAGGCGGAAATAATAGTAGCTAAATTTTCTTTTCCTTTGAGTTATAATTAAGAACAATTATGAATGTATTACTTATTAACGTTATTCTATCATCAACTTATTTTTGCCCTGGTGAAGTGGGAAATGTATTCAACTTGACAAATGATACGTTTAAAACCGTACCACTCTAGGCAATAGCCTATTGATACTATTACTATTATTAGTATCGAGTTTTATTTAACTTACTGGAGTATATATTAATAGTAATCTATAATAATTCCGTGCGGTATTTTCTATTTTTGTTTATTTTTACGGATATTAAGAGTACACGTAATAGGGGCTTTAAGATTCTCTAGGGGGTCGCAACTTTGAAAAACACTGATATAAACCATAAATGTCTATCATTTGGTATTGATATATTCTGTGCGGCAAACAAAAATATTCTGTGACTTCGCTTGGGAGGTTTATCTTGTATTGTCATTTCTGACAAACAAGCTGTCAAAGCCGAGTTATGTGTATACAATTACGTTACGTGATATTTCTGTAGTTTTTTTGCTGCAAATTTCTATAAACAGTGAACACAATTGAGTATTCGGCATGATGGTTTAAATTATTGATAAGTTGGATTTGACTGGTTCAAGTAAAACATTACGAAAACGATTAATTTTAAGTGGTTGGTTCATCTTAAATCCTAACCTAGTAAATACTGTTTACTGGTATAAAAACGTATCTAACTTATCTATTTGTTTCAGTTTATTAACATGTACTCGCCTAGACAGAAAATATTGTGGTTTGCGTTTAGTACAAGGGTTTTTATAATAATATTGCAAGCGGTGTGCAACATCGTTATCCCAGATCATGATGCTAATGTATTCATGAGTCCTGAGGACCCGGCGCTGCGCAAGGCGAGAGCAGATGTATTTGTGGGCAAAATACTAGGTGGTATGAAGAGATGGGATTCTCAATATTTCTTACATATAGCTCAATATGGGTACACATATGAAAACTGTTTAGCATTTTTACCATTATTTCCACTAATTGTTAGGTATTTCGCATACTTGTTAAGTAGTATATTCGGATCGTATGTAAATTTCCACAGTACTTTACTGATATCTGCAACGATTGTAAACCTTGTTTTATTTATAAAGTCTGCTGATGTGTTACATAAGTTGAGTTTGAGAGTTCTTCGGAGTGAGTGCAAGGCATATAAGTCAGTAATTTTGTATTGTGTCAATCCAGCAAGCATATTTTTCTCTGCTCCTTATTCAGAGACATTATTTGCATTTACAACGTTCTACACAATGTTTAAATGTACTGAAAATGAAACATTAAGGTTTGCAAGTATTGATATATTTAGTGGCTTACCAGCTGGTTTCTCTATTATAAGTAGGTCAAATGGACTTGTTAATTTAGGTTTTATACTGTATACCAGTTTCAAAAATGTGATGGAAAGGACTTTACCTGAAATTGTGTACAAATATAAGACTCTAAAGCATAGATTAGTGCTCCCAGTTCTAGTATTGCCGTTGTGCATTACAAGTGTGGCTGTATGCCTAACTCTGGTAATAGCTCTTATTCCATTTTTTTTAGTTCAGACTTATAATTATTTTAAATTTTGTGTACCAAATCAGCACCATTTACCAGAATTTTTATCTAATTCTGAATACGTTCTTCCAGGCAATGCAGAAAGTCCGTGGTGTAACAGTTCATTACCACTGTCATATTCCTATGTACAAAGTCATTATTGGAATGTTGGCTTTTTTAAGTATTACAAAGTAAAACAAATTCCAAATTTCATGCTAGCTTTCCCCATCCTATTTATTATAATCTACAATTCTATGTCTTACATTAAAAATAATTTTAGATTATGTCTTAGACTGGGACTAAGGGACAATATATTCAATTTTGGGTATCTTCACAAGATACCTAATAGGCCAAAGGTACATTCTAAAGGTTTTGGGGCCAATGATCCGAACTTGTTTGTATTTGTTGTGCATGTAATGTGTTTGACAATAGTTTGTATAATATTTGTGCATATACAAGTGTCAACTAGGCTGTTAGCTTCGGCCAGTCCTGTTTTGTACTGGATATGTTCAAGCAAAATGAATGTTGGGCCTACACCAACATCGGACCAAAATACAATTAATGAACATTTTAGGCGTATTGGTATTGGAAAAAGAATACCCTCTCATCATTTGTCAATAGCTAATTTAGAAGGAGTTGACAATATGTATAGTAGATGGAGAACATTTATAATTTCCAGGCGAATGCCTGACTTTACATCACGCATGATACAATGCTATTTTTTAGGATACTTTATATTAGGAATTGTTATGTTTTCAAATTTTTATCCATGGACTTGATGAAATAATTTGGTTCATGCAACCAATACATATCATACTATATCATTCCCACAACTATCGTTTTATCTAGTTTGCATTAAAAAAAATATTAATCAACATATCATCTCTCTAGTCAATAGTTAAACTCAAATAAAATATAAATATCACATTCCTATTCTTTTTTAATTTCAGTCACTAGTGTTTGGGACATAATTAAGTATTAGTGTATAATACAACAATTAATGCTTCAAAATTAATAAAGCATGTGGCCTTTTAATGATAAATATTAGTCCATTTTATATAACACTTCTTGAATTAAAGGTAGCTATTGCAATAATTATATAAGGCTAGCAGAAATTGGCAGATATTCTGCCATCATATACTTATTTATCTCTATATGTAATAAATGGATGGTTTTTGTGTCATCTAGAATTAATTAACGTGAAAACATTATTCAAAACAGCCATGTATAATAATGTACATGGCCATCTATAGTATGAAAGTTAATGTGATGCAGCGCCATCTAGTTGTGTTTATAAAATAGTAGAAACCTAAAAACAATTTTATGAATATTTGTTCAGTGTCTGAAACAGATACAAATATATTATAACATCATCCATTTTTTATATATATAAAAGTTCAATTATAGAATTAAGATTTAATAAATCTCGCTAGAGTAGTTCTCACATTTCCTTTTTGTATTATTTCCAGTATTGTATGTATAGGTGAACCACTTACATAATTGTTTAAGGTAGTATTTATTTATAAATATTCGGAATGTAATTTGAAGAATGGAATTTTTCTTACTTTTTTGTGATAGATGTGGTTTTTTAATGATATTTGCATTTTTTATAGGGTTCATTGTAATGGAAGTTTATTAATTAAATAAAATCATTATAAGTTTTCTAAGAGTCACATAAAATGATACATTATATCGGGGCCTTAGGTTTAAATTCGATCGTAGTATCCTTTTGCTTGTGCATTTAAATTATAAGGGTATTAAATAAGTTTGTATTTGCTAAGATTTTTAAACATAGCTAGCTTTCCCACAGTAGCTTCCACTTATTATTGTTATGAGCAACCGTCCACTTTCATTGAAATTCTTTTTTTTGGCAGTATTTAAGTATGATTTCATCTTATTTTGACCTCTCTCCAAAAGTCTAAACAGCACTTTTATGATGTTTTTTTTACGTTTGTTCGAGTAGCCGGAGTCGACTTTCGATAAAGAGGTTCTCCCATGTATGCATGTAGCTCCCTGGTGGATCATATAGAAACTAAAATTTGACATGGCAACGAACGGAGAGAAATGTTGATTTGATTGGTAAACTCATACCAAGGGTAATGGTTATATACGTATATCTACTTTTGCGTTTCATTGCCGTAAGAGTGTAAACGCTAAAAATGAGTTCGATTTCATCGTTTATTGCAATCAAAATTTTAAAGTACAAAATAAGATACCTTATCATTTTGAGAAATTTGTTGTAATTGTTACTATGTATATAAGTATTGCATTCTTATTTTAAGCCAAAGATTTGAAGGTTGTGATTCTGTCTTATTATAAGTATTTAGTGTTACATTGCACAGCTAAAGCTTATTCTCTTCTTAAATGAAAAATAAAACATAAGTGATTTTTAATTTTGTTTTATTGTAAATTATACCAAACGAACGCCATTGGCGAATCATTCATCACCCATCGTTATTTATTTATGGTATTACTATTAACGGAAAGAAACTGGTTTCTTTCTTTATTTCGACTGAAACAAACTTTTTAGCTCCTACAGACTTGTAGGAGCACTTGGGCAACTTCTGTTGATTTGTTATTCAATAGGTGTAATTCAATTTAGTTAATTAAAAAAAATTGATGACGCGACTCCGCGAACTGAAAGTCAATTGACCAAGTACAACATGAGAGTTCACTAATGTTTGTTTCGGGTGAGCCAAAAGGCTCAGCCGATTTCTGACCGAAACCGAAAATCCCCGTCTTTCACTAGTTATTACTGATAAATTTTATATTATAGAAAAAAGGAATCAAGCAGAGTAGTGCGGCGTATTTTAAACCAGTACTGACATATCACCTGTAATTTTTGTTTATAAATGCTAGTTGTATAAGAGAAAAAAGTCTGTATAAAATGCTATTTAATTTTAGTAAATTTTGTTTTCTAGTTATATAATACTTATTTAAAATCAATTACATGTCATAACCTTGTCCACACGTATTTCTATTTATTATACAAAGTTAGTTATAGCAAAATCCTAATCACTATCATAATAATTATTATCACTTGTACAACACACACAGTCACACACAAGTACTTATAGAAGATAGATAACCTAACAAGTGCACTGCAACAGAATTTATCTTAATTTTGGCCAATTTTAGCACTAGTTAATCTAGTTGCAAATGTGAGAGACCACGCTGAATATAATTATGAAGTTAAATAATCATTAAGAACGATAATCCTATATCCACATGGTCAGTTTCTTGGTCAAAGTAAGCGAGAGTACTCAAATACTCAGATTTTCGAACTTGAAACATAAAAGGTACCTTGAATGTTGGACCTCTCACATGGTATTAATACAGCTGAGAAAAAAAATAGGTTAATTTATGATATGATAAGTACCAATGTCGACAACTACACTAGCGACACACGAACTCGTTTTTTATAGATCTATACAATATAATCTAAGAAGAAATCACCAATCCCAATAAGATTTTAAAGCAGTCCAATTTTGCAGTGTCAACAAATTTACTGTCTCGAGGTCGACTCAACGCTGTCTGGGGCCGTTTCGGTCAACAATGGTTTGGGCGATGATGCTGTGGAGTCCGAGGGTCCGGGCATTATAAGGTCGACGGGGCCTTCGTCGAGCAGGTCGGCGGCGGAGCACTGCGCAGGCGAGTCCCCGTCGCCGGCGCTGTCCTATGCAACCGCTAGGGCCTTTTGCAAGCGAACGCGGGCGCGATTCACGCGCTCCTCTTGACGCCTAACGTCTTCTTTTGTGATAGTCACCGCTGCGATCAAAGGTTGCTCGGGATTTAAAAACACTCCGGGATTTTCAAGAATTGTCTGCTTCGATCCAGTCTGACCTGGAAATAATGTGAATGCATTTTTTTAACCCTTAATTATTGTCAGCTGATGCCTACATCATCAGTGTTCACGAACGTAGTACACTTACCCGTTATCGGTTGTGAAGAAACATGAAGGGCAGTAGCCAGGGACTGTATGGTCGTTGCGTCAGAATTATATGGCCCCAATGGCTTAATGTATTTTGGTAAAGAAGTTGTACCAATAACACCATTGGCATCACATGCTGTCAGTCCCTGTGGGTTGTAAAAAATGTTTTACAGATCGCGTTAGATAGTATCCATCGCACAAACACATTTTCAACCGTTGTTTCAAGTTCCTTTTCATGTCTTTGAACACTACAGACAGAACTATAAAATGATTAATCCTGTTAATAAAATTATGCTTAGAATTAAGTACAGCTTATTGTAGAAGATTAAATATCTTCTTAACGTGCGATCCGATCGGCATTTCGTTTTCTAAGTTTTGTTACTGAAGCACATGTATTTTATTAACTTTATAAGTTTGTGACTTCGACATCAATTTCTGTCAATTTTTACCAGATTTTCCCGAACAAAAATATTTAAAGCAGTTGGCTGTAATTATCTTGCTAAAAAGATACCATACCTCCAGTCGCTTTTCCCAGAACAACTGTTTTGGCTTTTCCTGTGTACCATGTTTAAGGTCTGTCTTAACTTTGCTTTCCTGAGTTTTGTACACAGTAACTGGTTGCTTAAAAATTGACGCAGTTTGGCGTATCGGCGGAACCAATGACGCATCTGAGCGGATGCCTCTGTATCAAAGGTAATTAATGTTTAGTATTTTTACTATACATGCCATCTATGTTCTTGAAATATTAATAAGTATTTTTAAGTACAAATACTTTTTATTTTTATATAAGACTACAGAAAACAGTATACTTTGAACAAATTTTGTACTAACAATGTGAAAGTCATACAAAATTTATTAACCAAACCTTACCTCCAGTGAATAATACAAAACAGAAAGAAAACAAAAAACACCACAAAGTCCATGCTATATGATTAATCATGCTAAATGTATTATTAAAATGGATGAGATTAATGGTAGATTTAATACTTATTTTTCTATTTGAATAGACAAATTATAATCAATAGGATTTGCACAGGAAGCCTTAAAAATATCAACATTTTGAATAAATATGTATCTCAGAGGTATACAATATTAAGCACCAAAACACAAATTTTACAAGACTCATGTTACATTGAACATGTTTTATAGAATAGACTAGAAAGCGATTTTCTAAAATATTTATCACAGGACTTAATGTATTATTTCTGCACCTGTATAAAGTCGGTTTTTGTAATTTCAATTATGCAAAAATCTTCGAGAAAAGTGGACTTGCTATTGTATTCCATGCACTTTTCATAATACTTGTGTAACTTTTGTCTATTTAAATAGAAGTCAAGTACATAGTGAGTAGAAAATAGATGGTGCTTATTGAAAGTTGTTCTTTATGGAGCTTTATTGACATATTCTAAACAAAAACTGTCGTAATAAAATTACATAGATAGTAATTCATTTTAATAAAAGTATTGTACGATAAATATAAAAAAGTATGATCATAAATTTCATGAGAAAGATCATGTAACAGATAATGTAAAAGCTATTTTTTTTGTAGAAAGTCAAATGAAGCTTTCAGCAGTCCAACAGCTTGCATATACACAAAAGCACTGTGAAATATAAGCTTTTATTATGGTTAAGGAGTTCTTATATTTGATACAATAGAAGTAATTCATATCAAACTAAAGCTGTGCGTACTTCCAGTCATCTGTCCAAGCTACACTTATATGCAGCAACACTGACTATGCTTTATAATAGTCACACATAATCAAGTTCATTGTCAAATTTGTATTATACTTCAGAATTGATACTACATTTAATGTCTTCATATAAAATATCAACGATTTTAATACATTATTCATAAATTGTTAATTTAAGTTCGCTAATTCTCTCATTTGAACTTACATACACCACTTACAGTTTAGTTTTGACCTTAAATGGACCTACTTATGTAAACAGGAACACGCATGCCAAAATCATTAAAAATGTTCAAGATTTTCAACAATATTATATTTATATACATAGAACAAGTTATTTTGTGCAATGTTGTAAATAGATTTTATTAAAAATAACGTAACATTTTACAGTATACGTAATTTTGACAAAAATGGCTTTTTCTCAACACTTTCGCTGTGTGGATTGGTTCCTGTTTGCATAAGTAGGTCCAAATAGGAATAGTAAACCATAATTTATATATGTTTCAACATGTATTTGTTGGTAATTGAATCAAGCCAAAATATAACACTATATCCTCATGTATGACCATTATTACTCAACAAATTTTTAAAAATTACTATTTAAAACATAATCACTGTTTAAATACAATTTAGTGCGACATCAAAACTAAAAAGGCACTCTGACAACTATGAAGCTCTATCCAGCATTATATACATAATGTAACACAAAGCACAGGACTGCACTAATGATCACAACACAAGTGAGAGAAGTTATGACACCAATATGGGAACCTGTAATCAAATTGAGCTCGAGCTTTCTTGGCCTTGCACAGGAGCATTGTGTTTATCTGGCCCTGTTGATAGTCAAAACACGACAGGTCCATACTATCACCGAGATAACGAACTAGCTCGGGTTTACTGCGAAACTTTTTACCTGTTGGGCTATAGAAAATTCATTATACCGAAGACCGGTCGGCTGAGCGCAGCTGGTGCTGTTAGTCTCGGCTGTTAAACCATTGTTTAGTGATGGATGTGTAATGTGAGATTAAATATTTAATTGGGATATTTACATCCATTATTTCCGTGACATACTTCCACCAACCAATTTTATTTCACTAAAAGTGAATAACATCAGCATTTTGAAACAATTTCGCGGATTTTGACTTATTTAAGGTTAAAATTTAAAGTAACGACCTTTATATACAGGTAAACTAATAAAAAAATAAGTAAGTTGTAATTAATTACTTTTGTTGTTTTTCCAAACAAAAATTAATTTCCGTGTTTGACGGATATTTTGTCTTTAAGAGGAAACAGAAAGATTATATCCTTTAACTTATTTTTAAAATAAATTAAAGCGAAGTACATAGCTTTACCTGTAATAATAAACATCGATCTTGCCTGCCGAGAGTCCAGTCTTTCTAATGATCTCCTCTCTCTGCCAACCTTTAGGCAAAGCTGGACATTCAGACCTCTTTTTTTCTATAGATATATTCATTTTTTAAAGTTGTGGGAAACCGTTGCGTTAATATGATATTGTGATGTGTAATGTTTTCTATTTTATTTGGGATCAAACAGCGTGCTACAATTAATAATAATAACAGAGTCACTGTACTTATAGTAAACTTGTAAAGAATGACTGACAGATTAACTTGTGACAGTTTATCACTCATAGAGTATAAATTTATCACAACCGCTTCATAGAGTATACATATTTATTTCATGATTACATGGGCGTGATAGTCTCTGGTTTTATTCTCATCATATATTATGGATAAGTCTGCAATAAGAAATAGGTTGGATAAAATCAAAAAATGTATATAGAATATCTTTACATTCGCATGTAATATTTTTAGACGATTGAAGTAGCAAAAGACCCATAATCGACGCCAGACCTCATTAGAATCCTATTTGGGGCCGGTCACAGATGCGTTACTACCCCTGAGGACTAAGTTGGAACGCTAAGTATGTCTCCCTGATCACACCCTTCACCCCAAAACATAGCAGCGCTTAACACTGCTGTTATTAGGTAAACGTTGTTGCGACGGTGATGCCTATGGAGTTGAACCGCTAGAGGTCTCCCCAACATTTCACTCTTGCATGCATAAACATATATCATCTTTCAGTATGTATTAAAGTATTCTATGATATATGCTCCTCCAATCACAATAAAACTATACAATATATAATAGTGTCGATCACAGCCCATAGGTCATTCCTTCTTTTGTACTAAGAGTAAGTCAGAGCTAAAGTTTATTTGGTTAAGGGTTTATTACTCTCAAAGTACAACAGTCCATAGTGACTGTGTTGTGTACTTTTCGCACTGAAAACAGGTTTCAAAGTAAAAACTTCTTATGTATAAAAATAATTAGGGTGTGTGAAGAAGGTAGAGATACAGTTATTTTACACTATTTCACAGTACTATGATTACAGCATATTATTTCTTATTTAATTTCTGATAATTATAAGTTAAATGAAAAGTAAGATGTTGTAAGTCTTTCAAATTAAAACAATGTAATGTTGTACTTTTAAAATAACAGCATACCATAAGTATTATACTATTACTTGAATGTTATAATTTTTTGTCTAATGTAATTTTTAAAGATTAGATAACTATAAGACCTTTTTATAAGTATTTATTGGGAATATTTAAACTTTATTTATATATAATAATAATTACTGATTCTACAACCACAACACGGACTCTTGAGTAACCATAGATATTACACTATGTCATTTTGTGCCCGTAGATATGTAAATTATGTGTGACTATGAAATGCCAGTCTGTCAAAAAGTCAAACTGCAATGCAAGCGAGCAAACTAGCTAGAAGTTTGAGTGTACTTACATAGGTAGTGATTGTGTTTATAATATTTTAAGTAAATGGAACTTGTCGTTTTTCATGAGAGAGTTGCTTTCGGTACTGCGTCCTCTATAGAATTTTACAAAGTACGTATTCCTTTCTCTTTGAATTTTGATATAGAGTGTGTGTAATCCTTGTCAACTTATTTAGTCTTTACTTTCACTTTTAAAACGGACCATAATTTTGTTTTAATTAGTGTTAATTATAGTATCACTTAACACTTTATTTAAACAGCTTCATTTTTATTAAGTTTTACCTATTTTACGGTTATAATACCTGTAGAAATGAGAGTATGATATTTCTATTTTTAGTCACAACCAAGTTGCTGTAATTGGCGGTAATTACTGATTATAGAAATATAACGTGTAAGTAATTAAGGTAAATAAATATATTGTCGTGTTAGACTTCAAATTTGATTGGAAACGTCTTATTTAGAATTTTCGAAAATATTCCTTTAACCTTCTACATTTTTTTTCTGGTGTAAACTGTAAACTTGTGTGTAACATTTATTCATTGAATGCTAAAGATTGTACTAAACACTAGTTGCTAATCTGTTTTCTTATTATTTATTCATGTTATTCTATTGAATTTTAAACTAGGTTCAGTAAGACAATTTGGAACTCATAATTTCTCCATACAAACAATATGACACAACAGACCAATAACTTCACAATGGTGAGTCAGTTGTGTATAGTAATATAGTTACACTAATGTTCTGCCAAGCATTCTTATGCTGTGGTGTAATGTCTGAAAAACATTTAATTTGCAGTTGATACAAAAATAACAAAAAAATTAAATCAAAATCTTGCTTTAGCTTTTTAATAGAGAATGGTCCATTGATATTGCTATGTTTAAATTAATAATGTTTAATTTAATAATAATGAGGTATTTATTTAATACTACTATTATTATTAATATATTATGCCTTTTATTTAATCAATTACAATTCAATAGTGATGGGAAATTTTATCTTGTCCATAGGCATTGCTACATTGATAGGTATACTGTATTTGTATACACAGGGTGGTATGTCATCTTCACTACTTACAATTCAGTATAGCTACAAATTTGTGAAGTTCTATTATCAAAAAATTCTAAGTCCATATTAAGTACCACTACAATCTCACAAATTTTAATACAAAAGTACATAAGGACTGCACAATATGGTCAAGTATTGTGACTTACTTGAGGATATTGCTATGGTAGTAGAACTTTAAACAGACCGTCATATGTAAAAAATGTATATGTTCAACACAGATTCTATGCTTAACATAATTTTCAATGACAGAAGGTCATAGTCACTGTGGATATTTTGGATTGTCACAAACTAGGTGGTAGACTGTACATTTTTACTGGGGAGGTAACTCTGCCTCACCTAGTTCTTGGGTGAAGCAGTTCTTGAATTTCGATGGAATGATGTGGATGCCTCACGACCGTTTTAGCCGTCAATGATAACTCATCTGTGATCAGTTTCATGTAGAAACTCGGTACTGATGTTACCTTGCATACTTGCATTTGGCAATGTTTGTTGAGGATGTACATATACATTTTCTAATAGTATTTTCTCAACAAGTTTCTGTAAGTCTGTTCTATATTATGTCTCTCCTTTTTGTATAAAAAACAGAATATATCATACTTTTTCTTGATTAACTAAAAGTGTAGATTTGAATATACGAAATGTCATCATCTTCAGACAAATTATTGTGTATTGCTTATTTTAATAAAAATGCTGTTATAAAATTATAACAATCCTAAATACAT
>DWRA01001491.1:0-16836 GCA_018250295.1 Spathilepia clonius
ATTATGTAAATGATTTGATATAATAAAGTACCACACTATTATTGGGAAACTAGAAATGCACTAATACAATTAGACAGTAGTTATTGTAGATACTTAATACTAAAGTGAAAGAATTTATTAGTACAGTGTACATTCTATAGAAATATTTAGACCGAAGATATAGTCGATATTAATTTGATACACTATAAAGGTGGTACTTAGTATGTGTATATATTTATGTTTTTGCTAAGAAAACGAATAAAATATGTAACTTTCCAATACCTATAGAAACCAACAAAGTTATATGCATTTGTATAATATATGAAATATAAAGAGTAATTTAACAATTTACGCACACGTTTATTACTAAATATTTTTAATTTAATGTGTACTTTGGTAACAATCTTTCGGCTTAACGAGAACATGTTAAATTTTAATAAACAATTGTGTAAATAAATGCAATGTTTAGAAATGGATATCCTTTCATTGCAAGCTTTTATTTTTACTCGCTATTTTACGTAAAGATAAAAATAAAATCTTATATGAATTACCTATAATTTAGTTCTTATGAATCAATCATTTTCTTCAACCTTCTTTAGCTTCTACGTAAGATCAGTGAATATAGTAAATCAGATTGTTTTATATAAATGACGATAAAAAAACCCTACTACTAAAACTTATACCCTTAGAAAATAGTAGTAACTACCAACACAGGTACTATAAAGATGCAATACAGTGTGACCATGGTACCGCCACAGTCACATTCTACCACCTTAGCTTCTACTACACCGACATATTAAGAATAGCTAGGTCAACGAGTTTTGTAAGAAAAACAAAGACATAACTTTATTGCGCAAATTGTACTGATTTATAATTATAAATAAACATTTTTCTCATACCCACGTATAGTGTTGACTGTACATGACGTAAGAAGTGTAACCTCTCCGCATTCAAAAAATGCTATAAAAATGGAACGCTAATATGAATAGGCCCTTACAACCAGCCCTGCTCTATTTCCACATAGTGACATACATTGAAATGTGAGTCATATTGTACATGTTCACAAAAAATGACAACTTTCAGCGCGGCATGAATACATATATTTTTGCCAAACTACCAGTGTTGGCAGTTTTGTGGGTTACACATCACGCATTCCAACTTTTCATATGAATTGATGATATTTATGATTAGCTTAAGGACTGTTCTATTTGACGCTTATAAAGTGGCATAATGAAAAACAAAACACAACAATGTTGATATATCGGGTGAAAAGGCTGACCGAACGAGAGTATTCATGCCTTCAATTAACAGAATGTACGAATCCTGAAGAAGACTCAAGTCCACAAGGCTCAATGGACTATACTTTCGACAATAAATGCAATGTGCTACAGGGTTGCGCACTCATCTGAAACTGATGGGCGCGGCCTGCAATATCGGGTATAATAAGGCATCTTCGACTCCCCCTTAGTGCTACATAGCTAGTTATACTTGGTCTACCAGTTATCCTCCACCATTCATTGCTGACACATGACACTATCACATAAAAAATCAACAAAATAAAACAGTGTTTCGCAACTTTTTGATACAAGCCGCAGATACGTGTCAGGGTTAAATAACGTTATGGTTCGAATGGATGCTATTAATTATATTGTTTAAGACAATTAACTGTTAGTAAGATGTGCACTAGCGATTGTCGAGTAACAAAGGTTACAAAGCCTAAATGAGCCGGCATTATGAACTTGAAGTTCGTGTAACACTGTTGTTTTCGTGTTGAGAATATTGCGTAAAAGATTAAATTTAAAGTTTACTTAACATTTCTTGCGATGTGAGGCCGAGGGATATTTTTGTAATTCGTTCTAGATGTTTTTAATACGATAACAAAGCGAACCAGTCTTTAATTAAACTCTAGCAGTAGTAGTAAAAATAAATCGTTTTAAGTGCTTTTCCAAAACGGCACTAAAGAGCCTTTTTAGAGGCGACGATGCATTAGCGGCACGTCTAGTATTGTCCATGTAATTCCATTTATCATCACCTAATGATCGCAGGATAGCTGGCCTGAATGACATATACCTCTTTTTAATAAGATTGATGTAACAAACGTGTATGCAGTCCACGTAGTAATTACGTGTAATTAGTCACTGCGGCCCATGGACTTCTGTAAACAACTTCATATAGAACAGAAGCTGTACCTGAACTCGATCTCAAATGCGTTTCCACGCAAGAGGACTAACGTGGACACCTTATATGTATATCAGACGACATCCACACTTTTCCACCGTAACGCAAGAAGTGTTTGATGCTAAAAATAGAAAAGCCTATAAGGCACTTTTTCGGCCGAACCATATTCTTCTTTTAATAGAGTACCTTTTATGGGCTAAATTTACGTATACTATTTCTTTCTTAACGGCAGCAGTGCAACCATTATCAACCTCGGAGAGGATTCCTATTGGAATGTGTTACATTTACATGAACGATAGTAACTATATAACATAACATAGCAGTCTGTGTATATGTATGTACCTAATCTGCATACAATTTTGCTTTTTTGTACGCAGGGGCGCCGGTTTGGCTTTGAACCCATTTGACGGTAATTGATAAAGAGGCCTTAAAATTTTTAGAAGGAGCCTATTTACGCTTATTTAAATTTCTCAGTTATATTTCTCGGGAAACACAGAAGCCGGCAAGGCATTCAACGCTTTACCAGTTCATAATAAAAAAGACGAAACAAAATGTGTCATCTGAACCAGAAAGAAAAAGAGGCTACGGAAATTGCCTGTACAAAGCTGTAAAAAATAAAGCTATTAAAAAGGTCATGGCTTAGACAATAACTCTTCATGGATAGAGAGAGGATAGAGCCAAAGTGAGACACGGTAATTGCCAGTGTAATAGCGTGTAATTCGTCTAGTCGTTGTAGGTGGCAGTAACATAAAACACCCGTAAACTAAGAATACTGCAGTACGCTATTTTGACCCGACTCCGGATGAACTGGGAGTATATTTCACACTTTTTCTTAACCCACATTTTCTTTGTACAGACAAATATAAACACATATACAAATATAGTCTAGAACAAAGCACGGCTTAAGTTCTTGAGAAAGATACTTAATAGGTATTTATCATAAAAGTTTCTTTTTGGTATGAACAAGTATGTAGCTAAACTAAATATGTTTATTTTGTTATTAATAAACAATTAGTTCATGCCGCATATGTACATAACTAGATTGGTTTTCTGAAAAAGTGAATCTTGACGCAAATTATAAATAACTGTTAGTAATAAATAAAAGGTCTAAGAGTTCGTAGAACCCGAATAGTACGATAAAACGAAAATAGTAATAAGACAAGCCCTGAACACGAAATTACTTTCGAGTCGTAAATGTTATTATAATGCTCCTGGAATACGAGTGAGTTTAATGCCGTCTTTATGGTTTAAATTAAACATTAAGTCACTTAAAATCAGGCAAATTCGAGTTCAACTCTCATACAGTGTTCCGTACCACCAAGATATATTTAAAACTATATATTTTTAAATGATTTATTTATAAATGTGAAAATTACGAAGTAACTGTTTCTTGCGTGGGGTGTGTGGTGATTAGGGACCCTTCCTTTATATTTAACTTTTTTTATTTAGTATTTATTATTGTAGCGGCCATAGTAAAACATACATTTAGAAATTCAAGTGTCTATCTATTACGATTCGAGAGATAGAGCCCGTGGAGTACAGAACCCTAAGATAATAAAAAAAGTTTTTATTTCACGGAAGTACTAAAATGACTGATACTCATCCACTAAACCGGGTCCATTTTTCCGAGTCCATCGTCAGATTAGCTCAATAACATCATATTATTTCTTATCGGATTGTCATCAAAGTTACATAACTATTTCAAATTCGTACTCAATCAGTTAAATGAAATGATTTCAAAACAAATTTGCAGATGTTTATCTACACCTATGCTTAATTTAATCATAAACTACCTCGATTATTGAAATAAGAAATGATGTTACAAAGTACATTATTGTCAACAAATTAAGAGCCCATCCCAATTCAATGTCGTATTGATTATATTATTGGATATAATTATCATGTGAATAGTAATTTATGACTATTATCGTAAGATCGCTAATAACATTTACCTCTACAAAAAATTATATAAGTAAAATCAAATTAAAGACTTCTAATTGATCGAGGTAACATTGGATGCGGATGAATCGATATTGACGGATCTATCACAAAACGGTAGGTAAGTTTTCTGGGGACGTCATAGACATATTTTATAGTTAAAAGACAAAATTATAAAACATTTACACGAAAAATCTCGATAAAAAGTATTATTTCAATAATAATAAGGTTATTGCACTAAACTAATTATGTGTGTAACTACAGTAAACTACAGTTATGTAAGAAGCGTGAAGTAAATTTCGATACATTGACCGCTTACTCCAAATAGTAAGCCTTGACAATAACACAGTTCGACTTTCAATATTACTAAACTTTCTCTTGAAATTCGAGAATACTATTTTTTGCAATCATTGATCGATCGATTGTTGTTTGACGTATTGCGCATTTTGTAATTTTTGCGGTAGTAACTTAACTTCTACGATACCGTATCTACATCTATTTCTATTTTAAATGTATAACAACCAACTTAAAGATCATCTATTCATAATATCCTAGTTTTTAACTACATGAAGCGTTTAAAGGTATATGTAATACTAACATGACGATGGTAAAACACTTCGTGATTCGACTCTGGAGACAAAACAGTCACAACTGCATATTTCTGCCTAATAACATCAATGCTAAACCGTTCGTGTTCAGCTTTAAAAGGTATGGTAAGGGAGACGTAATAATATTCGAACTTTAGGTGTAGCAACCCATCTGTGGCATCAGATGGACTTTATGTTCATTCGCTACTTTGCTGCACTTTGCTACTCTGTCATATAAAAAACATCTAGCAGTAATTCAGTTAGTAAGTTAAATATATGAAATATACAAAACAATTTATATTCGATTGTAAGGTACGGATGAGCGAAGCAGGTATTAGTTATTTAAAAGTAAAGCCCCAACGATAACTTATATTTTTGTGTATAATTCGTTAAACTAATAAAGTATTTCTGTGTAAATGCGCTACCTTTGACAGATAATTTCTATGTATCTGTCATAGATAGCGCATTTACACAACAGATACGACGCCATTGCAATCAAGTATGGTTTATAGCTGCAATGACTACATAAAAGTATGCAACCTATGTAATAGTAAACGGCTACAGCTGCCTATGAAAGTCTGTTATCAATCTCAAATAGGATTGGAGTTCCACCAGAATACCTAGTATAAGTGCCTTCATTACGCTCCAAACCAGAAAACAGCAACGCTAAATAGCGCTGCTATTGCATAGGTATAGATGTATCCCTTCTACTAATGAGAAGTCAGCTTATAGGTATTATATTTTACGCACAGACAATTAAATAAAACTTTAGAAATCATAATTGTCATTGTTTAACAACTAGTATTGGTTTTGAAATTATGGAAAACCCCTGCTAATGCATGTATGACAATATTGACTCTTTTTATGTGACATTGGTTCACCTACCGTATTCATCTATATTAATAAATGTCTACTTACATATCTGAGTTTTTATAAATTATAGGTATGTAACGCTTCAGACATATTTGTATAAGCAAATATTGCTAATGTGAAAAGATGTTATTTCAATCTAAGTATGATTGACGCAAATGGAATATGAACAAAACGATTCGTTATACCTACCGAAAAGTTTTAGTAATAGCTGGTTCCGTTCTTTTAATTACCGTGTTTTTAGATTATGTTAAAAGTTCGTAAATCTAGTTACTAACCAACCGGAAATAAAAATAAAAAAGTATCTTACAGACTAATAGGTAAATTATCTAAATTCGTTCACCATTACGATACACAATTTATCATCAAAATTGATGTCTTTTTAAACTTGCTCATAGATAAGTAGCTAGATGTCGCTGGGTCTAACTCAATTTTATACGTTTCATGTAAAACATGCATACTTGCAATTTTTGAGAAATATCGCAAGGATGCAGAGCTTGAACATTGCAATGAAATATGCGGCGATTCGCCACTAACTAGCTCGAAAAAGCTGAAGTTTTACATCGCTGTGCCATTTCCCGCGTTGTGATAAACTTTCGCAAGCAGCCTCCTCCGGGATTTTTGGCTCCCGTTGCTACTTAGGGAGTTTTGATGAATAATTCAGTACACAACTATTAGAAATACTTTCGGCTCATGACGTTTTTAAGAGCTTCAAAGAACGAACACGAAACACATGAGTAAAATCTGTAAATAAAAAATTTTAAGGCTAGCAACGGACTTCAGACTACTTTATTTAGCCACATTGTAAATATTAGTAGTCGATAAGCAAGCACCATCGTTATGTAAAAATGTAAATAGATAAATATAATTTACTTTATGCGAATAGAATTTTACATGGCACATATAGCTTCTTTGTTGTGGAATAACTATCTCGTGTGAACCTTAACAAACTATTCACAATGCAGTGATGTTATTAGCCATTGGCCATGCAACATTTGCTTAATATGTTATTTTGCACATTTTGTTCCGCTACAGTCAAATTCAAATTTGACATCTTGGAAACAGCATAATATGCATATATTGCAATATCCTTCCTGCGTGTCAAAGTTTTATTTCATAGCAAAAATAACTTTTTTGTTCAAAAATTTGTTACAGAAACTTGAAAGAGTCAACGTTTCCAAATAACCACAATAATTAATTTTATTATAATATTTCTCTTTGATTTCATTAATATATTTTGGAGACACTATACCAATGAATTACAATAAACTATTTTAAAGATATGTGTATTTAGTGACGTAGCAGGTAACATTAAGAGTGATATATATGAATCCTTGTGTCCAGTACACGAAATAGCGCCGATTAATGATCAATCAGCAAGGCCGGTCGATCACGCCAGCCTTAAATTGTGCGGAGCGGCGTGCGCACGCGCCCAATATAATGTGCACTGCTGCGCGCGGCGCGTGTCACTGAACTGCACGCAAATATGCACGAACGTCAATATGAACTTTAACCTTAAACGCGAAATTATGAAGTGCGAAAATTAAAAAGCTAATAAAAAAATTGTAGCATAAAAAAGGCTTTGTTAGAATTCAAATAATATTAGTGTTTGCATTGCTTGTGTTGTTTGTAGTTTATAATTCAGTGAGGCGGAGAGGAGCGCGTTTACAGGATTTTTATGATGAGGGTAAGTTATAAGTTCTTATAATTTAGTAGGTAATTTAAATTCAATGGTAATTTAAATTATTCGTAACGTGAAAGTATTTTTGAAGCTTACGGTGAGTAGAAATAAAGTCACGTCGCTATTTTTATACAGCTAGAAGTACAGTGTTCAGATACTAAACCAGAACTTTAACATTTTGAAATTACGCGTATCTTGCTTGAATTGTAAAAATACTTATTGAAGTTATCAAAAATATTTTCAAAAGTGCATGAAAGCCTATACATATGCATGAAAAAGATTCGATCTAATGCCCTGACCCTCATTCTCCATTGTCTGATAATAATCCGAAAATTGTTTATTCGTTATGTTCAACAGCGATTATAATAAGGTATATAGTTTGAAATGTGTATATTATGCTAACAAGTTTCTTAATCACATGAGGAATTTTTATTGTTTCTATAATCATGCTAATTAATTTATTGGAGGCCCGTTCAAGGTTCCGTCGACCTTACCATAGATAGTCATACGTATAAATTCCACAAAAACAGCTATAACCAATCACCTGCCATAAAGTTACGCCTGTACCGGGCTAGACTACAGAATATTTATTGCTAGGCACAGATAATCGATTATCTCTTTACATTTCACGAAGAGAGATAGGCATTCGATGTTAACCCTACCATAGACATTTTTTATTAATCATTGCCTTCTACCTTGAAATACTTTTGGGGTGTTTTAAATAGGTTGGAATATTGTTAAAGCGGTAGAACCCTTTGTGCTTCAACTCTAGCGGCACCATCGCCCCACCTATTTCTTCCTAATAACAATGGTGTTCAGCGCCGCTGTCATCTGGTTTGAAGGGTGTGGTAAGGAAGGCTTACTTATTCGAGGCATTCCAATTTAGTCCCCAGGAGTGGCAACGCATCTGTGGTCGATTCCTGGTAGGATTCTAGTCTTATCTGGGATGGACCACAAATGTCCATGGGCGGCAGTTGCCACTTACCATTAGGTAGACGTTTGCTACTCCACCATATAAAAAAACTATCATTATTTTCTTAATATACTATGTGCATTATTTTTATTAGATAATGCGGTAAATTGTTATTCCGCACTATTTATATCCCTGTTTTATTACACATTTACTTTTAAATTGTCTTAACGGCTTCGCATACGGACTATTTACCATTTTTCGTTCCATTTACCTTGAGTGATCTACTTTTCGCTAACATTGTTCTTCTCATAGGTCTAGGGCTTTTATTGGATCTAAAAACGAACATAATAATATAGGGAGATATCTATTAAAATTAGTCTAATAGTTCTCATAACAACGAAGGAAGGCCAGTTATTTCCAGCCTGGCTTTAATCGTTAATTAAATTTAGACATCTATTGTAATGTACCTACTATTATATAATATCATAGCTATTGGAATATTCCTAACAGTACAAAGTATATTATAATTTTCTGTACGAAATGTATTAAATTTATTTGCCCAGGTTGGACAGTAAATACAACGAATAATTGTCAGCATGCGAGACATTGGGTTAAGTCCCTCGCAGAATGCACCTGAGACCCTTTTACGAAGGATCCGAGAGGTTACATTCGTTTTTCATTTCACTTTCTAAATAACAACAACAAAGTTAAGTGCGAGGATATTTTCTTTATGGAATTCTTTGCAGAAATCCGACGATGGCAATAAACATTTAAGATCAACGAACTTATATCCTTATTACATAAAATGTGCAGATAACTCCACATCTATGTATATTTTATATGTAAATTGACATTAAATCATACACTGTAACACGAAACACTAACGGAAATGAAAACGGATATCTACCCATCACTATATACATTGCATTCGATGCTTTTAAGCTAACAACATCGCCGGTTAATGTGAGAAACATGTTACGATTCGTGACGTAACACCCCACGTATTTACTAAATCAGGTCATTACCATTTTACTAGAATAAAACTATTTTGGTGGCCTTGATTCAACCTTCTATGTGCGTAGTATTCGATAGTTGCGTGTTACATGGAAATGTAGAGTAGAGGTCGGTAACTTTATACATGAGAGCCTATTAATTCTATGCATGAGACTGTGTCAAAATAATTTTAATACATGTTCATGATATATTCGAAATAAATCCAAAATATTTGAGATCATTTTTATAGGGTTCCGTAACCATACGGTATAAACGGAACCCTATCACTAAGCTTCCAGACTGATCGTCTATCACGGACCTCTATCCTTAAACCACAATAGATACTTATTTTTTTTAGTTTGTATTACAACTACCACTACGAAAACTAATATTAAAAATACATAAAGTTAAAAATAAAGTGAGCACAACTATGTATAGAGCGTAAAATACGGTGTTATTGGGGCTTTTGATTTATCTATTCAACTTTAACAGGTAGACACTTTAAATTTTTCCAATATAGGTATGTATAATTTTTTTTTTGACGGGGGAAACCTTCTAAAGGTACCCCGGTGCCGTGGGAGTGTATATGTACCTACTCTATAGCTGCTGAAAAAAAAAATACTAAATTTAAAACTACGATTAAAATTTGTTGCTACAGAACCCTTAGTATGCTACTTCGACTTGCACTTGGCCAATTTTATTATTAATGGTTGACATAGCAAGTGAACATGTGTCCATCTGATGATAAGTGACCACTACCACCCATGAACATCTGTAATCACTCCCAGGTAGGATTAAAGTACCTGAGTTCGGCCACAGACGCGTATAGAACACTAAATTGAAACCCTCTAAATTTATGTACTAACGCAATGTGACAATTAGACGTAGAATATACGTCACCATTTAGTGTAATTAACGCATCTACACACGCATACCTGGATATTTTATAGTACAAACTGCTTTAAGTTGTTTAGCGAGTATTACCTAAGCACTTAATACTAGTAGGGTATGCAGGGTATAAACATTCACACACTGACTAATGCCTAAGATATTTTACCGCATCAACGACATATCTTACTCGTTCAGTACATTGGTTGCATAAGTGAAAAAAACTATCCAACATAGTTTACAAAATTTAAGTGGCACTATTTAATTTACTTGTTTTTAGGGTTCCGTAGCCAAATTTCAAAAAATGGAACCCTTATAGATTCGTCATGTCTGTCTCTCCGTTTGTTCGTCTGTCCGTAAGTCACAGCCATTTTATTCGGAAACTATTAAGACTACAAAGTTGAAATTTTGTAAGTAAGTGTATTCTGTAAACCGCTTTCTGAAATTTGTACGAAAATCATAAATATATAAAATTAAGGGGGGGGCACCCCATACATAGATGTGAAACTCAAAAAAATTTTCATCTTACCTACACGTGTGTGGTATCTATAGAAAGATCTTTAAAAATGACATAGAGATTTTTAGAATCTAAAATTATTTAAATGTCGTATCACCATTAAATAATTAAATTACAATCGAGAAACACAATCATAAAAACGCCAACGACGTCAGGTTTATTATTTTCATTTCGTGATGTGTTCTGGTTATTGGTTTTAAAGCATTTTATTGAATAAAACGACTCAATGAAATGTATTTTCACAACCATGTATGGGAGCGCTGGTTACCGACATTCAATAAGTAGTTTGCGCTGTACTTATTACACCACACATCGCTCGCAAAGCTTTATATGGGGTATTTACAATATACGAGACAATGACTTTTAAATAAAATACACTTGGAATTGCATTATGCTGTTTACATAGTGCTGAGATACAGTTTCGAAACCACTAACCGGCATAATTTCGCAAGAATTAACCAGTTTTGACAAACCCCGTACAAGGCCTTGTCCTGACTTTTGACCAGCAAGTAACATTAATAAAATACTTCGATGAAGCACAACTTAAAACATATATTCAATGAAAAGTAGTGACAGACATTACATTATAAAACACAGTAATCCCGCAGGTCACGCATATCGAAGTAATCTCAATTTAACATTGCATTTAATGTATGCTCTTAATTAATCGAAATTTAGTGACTTTATAGTGTTTAAATTGAAAAGTTTTACAATACATACTACAATTTTAATGATTACTTGCTTTAACGGTATTACAATAAACGCTATAATATCGGACGCGTTTTTACAAACTTAAGAGCTTTACACAATATTCCATAAAGATATCTCTTCACCAAAACGGACTTGGCTGATGTGGTGAATTTTGGTCTCAACTCGTAAAAATATTAAAGAAAAAAAAGAAAGTCCATGTCACTTATAAAGAGTTCTTGAACTTTGTGTAACAATTGAATTTGGCAAGCATGTGTAATTTTTATTCCATACAAACAGATAAACTGACTTAGAAACAAATGTTTTTTACGCATTTATACATTATAGTAGCATTCAAATCAGCATATAAGTTTAGACAATACCATAGACAAACAGTTCAGTTTTATTTGTATAGATTACGATAGAATGGAGACAATGTTCGCAAACGACCTAATAATCAAGCAGATAGGTCACATTGTGTAAAGTTTCTAACAATCTGGAGTTTACAGCGTGATTTTGCTGAACAAAAGCTCACGTTGGGTCGGCGACGTGTATACATAAAAACAATGTACACGATTAATCGTAAACCTAACGAGATACTCGACCCCAAATATTCACTCGCCATGTCCTCATTACCGTTCCACAGCGGCCGAGCAATTTACAAGTTCCTATGCAAAGTAAATTATTTGTTTTGTTCTTGAGCACACAATGTAACGTTACCTTTACACGAACTTGGAAATTGGTGTTCATTTAATTTTACAGCAATTTCCACACAAAGATTTATTTTATAACAAAGTTCTCAGGGGTATAAAACCGCAATGTCATACGTCATTAAAATAACAAACTCAAAAATGTTTTCCCCATTCATTCTCACACTGGAGACATAAAACTAGAAAACCACAACAATATCTACTTACTCTTTGTTTGAATATCACATAACTCGTATAGTAAACGAAAACTTCTGGTCTAATTCAAATGTAGTTTCCAGAACGACATAAGCCCATACTTGAAGTTAAATTTTATTTATATTTCATCACAACCCGCTACATCTCAAGTAGATAAGCAACTTCTTGTTGCTACATTTAACAAGACTTGCTTAATCGTAAATACCTGCTTATACGAAAATGAGCTATTTTCGTATATACGAGTATTTAAAGATATTTGTAACTCAAACGTGTTCAACGATTTAAATTAAATTTGTATTAATTACACCAACTAACGTCATGTATACAACTTTCGGGTTCATACCAGCATATTACATTTTTTTACAATGGAGTAACGAACGAGCATGTAGTCCACCTGATGGTAGGTATGGGGCAACTGCCACCATTAACATTTGTAATTCACTCAAGATATGACTAGAACCCTACCTGAAGTCGACCACAGATACGTTGCTACCCCTGACGATTAAGTTGCTATGCCTCAGATAAGTGTCACGTACCGCACCTTTCAAACCAGAAAACAACAGCGCTTAACACTGCTATTAGGTAGAAATACTATAACACAGCGCAGATAGCACAGTTAACGTGATTTGATAATAAAAAACTTATAATAATCTACGTATTGAAAAGCGAACACGCAGAGCGAAGTTCGGTCGCCAAGGTGCTAATAAGCAGCTATAAGTAAGTATATTATATATAGTAATGAATATTACGGAGTAGTCTCATAAAATAATCTATCACAAAATAAAAATGAAATTAGAGTGACGATCAAACCTTTGATTAAAGATTGTATGTTTGAGAAATTAGAATGTAGCAACAACGCTTTGACTAACTAAAGTAGCTGTTGTCAAAACAATTTGTTACGAATTTGTTTTATTTGCAGACTGGTAACTGCAGTTTGACGACCCGCGTGGCGGAGCGGTCACCATACCGGTCTGACACGCAGTGGGTTCCGGATTCGATCCCCGGTCAGACAGAAATCTGAATGATGAATTTAGATTTCTGTTCTGGGTCTGGGTGTTTGTGTATTCGTCTTTGTGTGTGTCCATGGCACCCACGACACAGGATTCTCTAATCCTACTGTGGGGCTGTGAGTGTATAAAGCGTCTGGTAAAGTAAACACTAGTCGCATTTCATATCAACTCAATAAGTAAGTTTTGAAGGTAAAGCTGAAAAATGATGAACACATAAAAAGTACTGGAACAAAATTGAGATTGATATACCAATGTAAGTTATTGCTTATTTAAATATAATAAAATGAAAAGCATTTATGTCAAATTAATCATAAAACGTCTTAGCTTACTTGCACGATACCTAAACACGAAACATCGTTCTTTTTGTATCTGCCAGGGTAGACACTTCATAAAAGATAGTACAAATTTTGATCGAACTTTCATGTAAAGAACATCAAAACGAATTACATAATTATAAAAGCTCCATTTCATTAGTGCCCCACGCGACAGACGTAAGCTTAATAGGGTCAAGAGTCTAGCGATAATTAAGCGTGGCAATGTAATTATGTAATTAATGTGTAAAACTTATTTTACACGTATGCTTCGAGCGCTTAAAATTAAGGGCCAGTGCTAAAATAGCCACTAACAGTAGGTAAATTCCCGTATTAATATATTTACTTATATTAATAGAACACAAACAAAATTTGATGTAAAACAACGGCAGTTGTTTTTCTGTTTTAAAATGTTTTGTAAGATAGGACTCTTATAATAGTTAGTTAAGTATTCCGAGTACCAACTCGGTAAAAACGTAAAAACAAAAAAAAAGTAAAAACATACAGAATATATTGTGTGTAAATCACAATTTATTCTGTATGTTTTTACTTAACGTGCATGTAAAATTTATGTGGTTATGTTATGTAAATAAAAATTGAATAAATTCAAATACATATGTAAAAGTAATGCCAACCGTAAACAGTACGGAAAATATCAATTATATAATTATTTCAGCTTTATACAAAACATATTTTATTAATGATAATTTACTTGTATGATAACGAGTGTTCTTGTAATACCTATCTATAAAAAATGGAAAGTAAAACTACGTAATCATAAAAATTCCTTCAAATCGTTGAAGTCATTTTACAAAAAAAATACTATTTTACAGTTATGTACATTTTAAGGTGTTAAAAAAAGGTTTACGAACACTGACCTTTTAAATTGCAGAATCAAATTTGAAAGAAATTACTCACGAGCCTACAGGTTCTATTAATTCGAAATAACATTTGATTACATTACACCTCAACCTATTCGTTCCAACCTTCAAATCTTTGAGTCATAATTTATCATCCGTGCTCAAAATTACATAGTCATGGTTGTGTCCGATACAGGTCAATATCATCTTATCACTGTGAGTATTAAGCTGGCTCACTAATGTATAAATAAGAAGCATTATGTATAAAACACACGCGTTATACAGGTGTATGGTTGAAAGTAACAACTCAGTGTTTGTTTTTCATCAGTCGTACAAATAAGGTTTCTAAATATGCCATGAAGGTTGCAGACAGGAGATTCAAAGGAAACTTACATAAATTTATTTATATTGCCAATTGCTCGCAAATTGCAAGTTTGAAACTACTAACGCGAAACATACGATGTGATTCCAAATATTTATAACCTGCAACGAGTACAATTCTTTATTCAGCTCCTGAGTTGTACAAACTCGATCCACATTCGTGTCGTAACAGATCGACTATTAAAGTAATAAAATAGTGTTTTGTATTGTAAAAAACACCTTTTGTAAAATATAAACCTTTAAGCAGGTATATCGCATATCAACCAAAGGAACAGCGCAAGTTTTGTATCTGTGATAAATAAAATAGGAATAGGACATTCACTCTACCTTATATTTCATGTTCACTGCCGGTTATGGACGTCTATACCACAAAATGAAACAAGAGTTGTACCGGGAGTTGTTGCTACTGCTTATTCGCAAGTGCATACTTAACCCCTACAGGAAAAAACACAATAATGTTACGTCTAGATGTTTTCCTTCATCGTTTAAGCAAGTGATGATTATTTCTAATATGCATATAACTTGAAAGGTCAAAGGCGCCCGGGATTCGGACGTCAGATCCCCCCCGATTGAGAGGCCAAGTTTCCAACCACTACACTGTTACTACATACTATAATATTGCACTAGGGCACATTTAGGCGTGACGACGGCGCTTATGCTTCATAATCCTAAAACACTGATCTCATATCGCCGCGTAGAATAAAAATAAGCAATATGTAACACACTAGTACTTTTGCAATAAAATTACAGAATGTTTTATATAGCTGTTTACAATTTTTTCTAGTAAAACTATAAACATTAATTAACCAGTGCAATTTTTGAGTAACGTAATCCTAACACACACAATTAACACACAAGTAACATAATTTTCATTTAACGCGACGTAAAATAAAAAATGAGATATGTTTAACGCAATAGTACTTTTGCAGTAAAATTACAGAATGTTTTTACCATGTAACTGTTTGCAAAATTTTCTAATAAAAACTTAAACATTAATTAAACTGTTAAATTCTTGAGTAACTACATATATACATAAATTAAACATTACATTAATACCGTTATAGTCCTATGCTTATTATAGTCAGTTCAACATCTTGCGCATTGCACCGGATTACTGAGCGAGATGACCCTGTATTTTTTTTATTTTAATTAATATGAATACATTTATTTAAAAATATCTGCGCAGTGGACAAGGTCTAACTTCCATCTTGCAATTTGTTTCTTGTTGCTCGTTCTACATGCTCGTTTGCCACTTAAATCTTAATAATGTATTGTGTCAATATTATATAAACATATAAACAAACACTTTAAAGTAATTTTATTGTAACATTGTCACGTTCAAATCTCAGCTACAATTTTTTGGCGTCATTAAAATCAAATACTGGTCACGTGAGGACGGAGGTCATGGTAGTAAATTACATCAAAACGCATGGTCGTTACACCTCTATTATCTAATGTTCATGATTCAGGATTCATGATCTTGAGTTGATTGTTGGAACGAATTCCTCAGTTCCGTTTTAGTATTCCTCTCATTAAGTTTTTGCTGGTTTTCTGTAGTATTTAATTTGTGGATATTTTTTTCCTCCCGATTCACTTTTCCTAAGTAATCATGAATTTAAAAAATCTTTAGCAATTCTTTATTAAGAATGAATACAGCGTTTAGTTACTGTGTCAGTCCTACAAACCATTTAATTTTGAACATAGCAATCTAATTTCTACATACCTATATAAATATTTATTTTCGTTGTTAAATACTTCTTGTATTCAATAAAAAGCTTTATTATCTATTTTTCTGAGGCTTCGTTTTGAAGACCTCAAAGGAAAAGAGTTCGCTTCAAAATGAATGCGAGTGTTAAAGCGAAATATGTATTGGCAGCTCCTTTGCCGTTACAAATGTTACTACGGGACTCTGTACCCGATGGTAGACATACATAACTAGTTGGTATATCTATTTAGTAGGTTATATAGTAAATAGTACTTAATAAAAAATAGATTTTTAGACTTTTTTAAGATTTCATGCAAACCTTTACCTATCTTTTTTTTTTAATACATTTTGCTAAGACGCTTTATACACTCACAGCCCCACACTAGGATTTCCTGTGTCGTGGGTGCCATGGACACACACAAAGACGAATACA
>DWRA01001492.1:0-16834 GCA_018250295.1 Spathilepia clonius
AAAATCCGACTTATTTTTATATATATAGATTTTGTCAACGTACCAGTGAATCTCAAAATTGGCGTGATAAAGCGTAAATGGCGTCCGCCTTTTGTTATATACTTTGAAAACTAATGCAAACTGAATAATACAGTTAAGAGCTCTTAAGAAAATTAAAATGATCTCTCCTTCAAAGCCACTGACTACATGATTTCAGAGTATAAATACTACAAAGCTTAGGTGTACGGTGTAAGAAAATATAGAGGTACTTGCTTAGGCTTCGTTAGCTTATTTTATAAGGGTTTTTTTTGTTTAAAATATAATTTCGTCTTAAAACTTAAAAATATGCATATACATGCTCTGTGCCTCTAAGTGTAATCAAAAGTCAAGAGTATCATATGCAGAAGTCTGGGCTGTTAGATTTTCCATTACGTAAAAAAATATCACTTATCAGTTGGATATCGTTTGTAAAGACCATGCGGCTGTCGCCCAAAGAGCCGCTCGAGCTACCGTGGGTGCTGCCCACGGAATACCCCGAGCGTGCTGTATAATTTAGTACTTTGTAATTTTACGCAGCCCCTCTGTCATTAACTAGTAATTCCTTGATTAGAGACTCCACATTCCTCGTGGCTCGTCATGAAACGAATGCCCCCGCAAGCGTCATTATCTACCAACTTTCTTCATTATGCTTTCCATTTACGGATGTATTACCAACTTTAACTTTTAATACGTACTTAGTACTTGCGGTTAAAACATTCGCAGTAGTTTTACCTCAATTTATACAATACTACATTATTACTTTTATTTATAAAAAAAATTATGACCCCTGAAATTAAAACCTGTACACGTGAGTAAAACACTATTCCATAAATTTTCATAAACACACTTATTAGTACTTATTAGTAGGTCGAATTAAGTAAATAAAATGTGTAACATTGACGGAAACAATGTTTATTTAGAACGTAATGTGATGTCAATGGAGTCAGCCAGTCGAAGTACTCCATCCAGCCAGTGCTGAAGCCGGCCACTGAGCCAACTGCACTCAGTCGTTGTGATGTGTGAGACATATTTGACGTCAAATATCTTTACAATAAAATTAATTGTGAGAATGTGTTATTCTGGTTGCCTTAGTAATTGTCACTCACTACGTACAAGGAAATAAAATTGGAGTCTGTTTCTAATATAAATGTAACTTTTTTATTAAATGCATACAAAAGTACAAATAACAATTATTAATATTTTTGTATGACTGTTTGTTTGAGTGCTTCCGAAATGGCTGCAACGATATTAACGGGAATTTTACTGGCAGATAGCTCATGTTATAAGGAGTAACTTAAGCTACTTTGATTTTATAACACAGTTTAGAGTTTGTTAAAGACTGTGGAAGGAATAAAATTTCATTTATATTTCGTTCATTTTTCGTCAGGACACTTTTGTAAACATGGGTGAAACCGCGGGCCTCAGGTCACAATCAAAATTTTGGTTTACTTACTAATGTTTACCTGTGTCGTTTTAGTATAGTTAAAAATACAGTTAGTTAAGTTTCACTTCGTAATCTTTATTCATAAGTAGCAACCCTAATTCGAGTAGCTACTCGGCGACGAGCGACCCGGCTACTCGTACAGTCGCTACTCGCTACTCCCGGCGCCGCGCATAATTGACTCGTTACTGCAATAATTCAGCCTTTGTTTCCAAAATTAGTTTATGTTCTTCATTCACCTAGAGTGGTGTTCGATTTGTGCTGCTAGAACTGTTAAAATTCCTTTTAGGTGTAATTGAGTAATAATATGTTTATAATATACTACAAGTAGAGTCGTAATGTTTAGAATTATTGTCGTGCCCGGTCTGCGATACTAAACGCGACCTACGATGAAAAGTCCTAAGTTTAATTTCCAGCCGGACATATGTACTTCTAAATCTATTTATTTTTATATGTTGAAGTAGCAAACGGGCATGCTGTCCACTTCATGGTAAATGGTTACTGCCGCACATGAATATCTGTAATCCGACACAAATAAATTTAAAAGTCCTATCTGAAGTCGATCACAGTTGCTGATCGCTAATCATCCTAAATTTATTAGCTTCAAAAGAGGAAAATTTTAGGGACCTTTTCGAATTTTTGGGGACTTATATACCTATCTTAAATATTATTATTGTGAGAGACAAAAGAAATCGATTATAGTAAGGGAAGTGTTGCTTTTATTTGTAGATATGGAAAAAGTGTCGACAGAGTCGGTGAACAATGATGTTGTATAATAAGTAGGTACTCACTAGGATACGATTCCAGTGTTTAGAAGCAAATGTTGGATACTAGGCGTCTGTGGAGTGCTAATACAATTAAGGGGTAGAATCTGGCGTGCGGCGGGCGGTGGGGCTTCTAATGCTGTTAGGAGCCTCCGTAAACAGATCAGCGGGATCGCCGGTGCCAGTAATCCTGCGTCATATGTTATTTCTCGGCGTCAAGGCGATGTGTGGAGGCCAACTTGTATTTATAGGCCGGACACTTTCTTAGCCAGTGAATAGAACTAAGTGTGAATCATATTTTGTGATGGTTATTGTTTCAAGTTAACTCGTTCGGAGGACCTTTCGAGGTCTTTGAAGGTTTCATGATGACTTTCAGTTTTAAAGTCTAGTAGCTTACCTTAGTACCTTAGCATTTCAGCACTATAGGGAGTAAAATTAAAGAAAAACAAAGGGTTTTTATAATAATGGTATGATTACTGTAGAGTAATACGTAGGTACCAACTTGAAATAATTATAAAATATTTTTGGTAACAATTATAACTTTTAACAGGAATAACTTTGTTCTCTACAGTTTCTGTAAGAAATACCTATAAATCTGAATTTTTTGTTCGTGATAAAATGAATTCTTTACAATGCGTGATCTGACGCGCACTTGTATACTTGTTCGTGGCTTCCCGGGCATCTGCTGGCTTGTGTGTGTTTTTATCGGTGGTGTCTTTGTTTGTGTTACCAAAGTGAATACAGCAACTAAACCTAATACACAGGGTGTTAAACCACTGGTAATGCGATTAAATACCCTAAAACCTTTATCAAACCGAGTGTTCAACTACAGAGTATTCTAAACTATTCCAACTTAATGCGCGTTGGAAAGCCATTTGTAATGCGATTAAAAACTCTCGAGTGGCTAAGTAGAGGCCCAACTTCGTGGAGAACGACCGCAGGTCGTCCCCGATGACGAAAGTGTAGACCGCAACGCCTTAGGCTGTCGACACACCGCAATCGACGTAGACACGACATACCATAAATAAGCTGACAGCCGGTACGGCGTGTAGCCTTACGACAAAAAGATGAAAATGCTTTTAGTAATCTTTTCTGTCAAACTTAATACCCGTTGATCCATGGTTATGGCAAACGGGACGGGAAACCTGCCGACTTCAAGTGTTTACTTCTGTATGTAATTCAGTTCGACTCCTAATCCGTGTACATTACATATAGTTCTATTTTCCTTATAATTATAGATATATTCGTATATTCCTAGTCTCTTGAGTACGTAAAGATTAAGGTCCTAGTGGTGACTTTGCACCTTTGAGATTGCACTTCCGCAAAAATAGACGAAAAGCAACTAGTTAATGTTTCTAAAATATGTTACCACGGTTATTTAGGTATCGGGTTTAGGTATCACGGCTGTCACTCAATTTCATATTACCCCAATATGAGCGCTGTGTCGATCCATAATGGATGGATAATGCGCTGATGGTCACCTCTGTCAGCCGTAAGCCGGCTCACGCTCGCGCCCGCTGGCTAATGGCGTACTATAATGCCTATGTGCTGGTTAGGATCGCTGGAGGAATGGGAAAATGACTTTGAATTATTATTTCATATGAAATAATGCAGCCCGAAGACAAATCATCGTAGTAGATAGAGTCTAACTTGATATTGACTGCACTTGTGTTATGTCAGGACTAATTTTTAACTTCTTTTTGCAAAAATCCTTAGGCAGACATAGGTCCCTATAGCTGGTGTACTTGAACCACAGAGGGATTTGCCATATTTAAAATCGGCGTGATATCCGCGTTACCCAGTGTACTGATCGAGAAATTATCACTTCGACCTCGGATTTCTAAACAATTCTTTCCTCAAAACGGTAAAAGGGCTAGCTTGATGTAATTATAAAATTCCAGCAAATGCCTATATTTTTATTTTGATTTCAAACGTATGGAATGCGGATCAAAGGGTCCTACATGGTGAACTGATATTTTTGTGTTACACGAGGAGCCACATTCTTTTGCTAAAGTTATTGTATTGAAGTTAGTTTATTACTAAAGATACTAAACATATATAAAATATATAATACAAGCGATACTGATTTGAAACGTATTCGCTTAATAGCTTGTCTTCGGCTACCTACCTTGCTACAAGCTTGCTCCTCTCGAGTCTGGTATAAATCAGAAATATATTTTGGAATGTACCTAATATAATCGCTAAGCTTATAAGAAAAGGCGTAAGCTTAACGTAGGAACGGTTTGAATGGAGCCTGTAATTTGAGTGTCTCCTGCTTGACGCCCTAATGATATAATCGCGTCTCGGTCACGCGATCGGCCAATCCTCATTTATCCGCGCTATCATATTTTATTAACCTTATTTATATACGGAGCGGCTTCGGCGCGGCCCGCGGGGAAATTAACAGTGAATTATGTAGTCGGTTTGTCTCAGCGTTCGCCGCTTCAGCCGCATTTCAATCGTTTAGGCCGCCTGCAAATCTGTTCCGGTCGCTCGTTCGATCCGCTCAAATTGACTTTAATAGTTTGAGTTACGTGAAATGTGTATGGTTTCTTATTTATATCGAATAAGCTTCTCGAGCTAAACCATCGTGTAGTTAAGTCAAAGATTAGTCAGAGTAACAAAAAGACACTTTGTTCAACTCACGAAGTAGTTTCGGAGCAGCGAATATGTCTGCGAGGGCGATTTAAATTCATGAATTGCTGCAGACAGGCGACTCGCTGGATGTTGGCTAGTTCAAACAGTGATTTGTCGTCTACTCCCGCGGGGGGTCTCATTAATCGCGCGATAAAGTTCCAAACTTGCGCGACTGTGGCCCGTCGCCCGTCGCTCGTAGTACGTCGCCGGCCACCCTTCCGAGGCAGGTTATTAAAGGCCTGCGAATAAGGACAGGTACCGGCCGGTGGAGCTATGCTCCCGAGCCGGCCGAGCCTTCATAATTGCGAATTACTTCGGCCGACTAAACTCCGACCTAATCGCATTACACTTCGGGCTTCTTTTACCTTGACCTGCCGGACCGGAGGCGGCCACGGCAATCGGGACCGTGTGTCCCCACCGTAGAGCCGGCAATGGCGTGCGCGGCGCGCGTGCGGTATGCGAGCAGCAAGCAGCGCGCGCGGAATTAAGTCGGCAGCCCCGGGGGCCATCTTCCCATATCCTCGCTCCTTTGCGACGTGCCGAGCGAATAAATTGAATTCGCCATTCGAGACGCAATAGTGCACGGCGGAAGAATTTGAGCGACGTTTCGTTATACAAATTGGTTCGGGTGGCGTGCGGCTGCACGTTTCTAATCGATTGTCGGGCAAAGATGCCGGTTTCGTAATGAGGGCCGCGCGGCCACAGGAAGCGAGGGCGCTTCGGCGCGGCCCGACGTGTGCTAATGGCAACGCCATGCGGAAAAAAATAACACGCCAACAACAATTGTGTACAATTGAGCTCAATGTTCCAAAAACAATTTTCCGCACACTGTAACATACATTTTATAATCTCGTTTTATTGTACACATCGGATAACGATATATTAGATGTTTTAGTTATTAATTTGCCTTTAGTTATCTATAATTTACAAATATTTAAATGTAAGGAAAATTGTAGTTAATTTCGGGCATGCCAATAATACTTTACAAACAAACAAAAAAAGGTATTGGATTTCGTTTTAGCATCGGACTATCAATTCAGGCTTTCAGTCCTGTAGTCTTATTTCACTCATTGGGAAAGGCGAATAGTTTTAAAGAACAAAAACTTTTTAGATCTTTACCAAACCATAAGTATTGGTACAACTGGCGAAGCGACGTTCATAGCACATCAGTTTATTGAGTACAGATGGTTATCGATAGAAGCGACTATTTACCAATCATTGCTCGTTTACTAAATAGAGAAAAAATGATTTAACAAGTTCTCCAAAAAGACGTAACACTCGTATGTAAATAACTCTGTTGTGAACATACGCAAGCTATGTTTAGAACGAAAAACATCAGCAGCTTGTTTAGATAGATCTCAAAAGCTTAGCGTGGCAGTGTGCACTGATATGCAGCGTGCACACTGCATAAGTTCGCTGGTCCCCGCGCTCGTGTGCGCGCCGCCTAGCGCCGCTCCGCACTCGAGCGCACACAGCTCCTGCCATGTTTGTGCAACATCTGAAGCTTGTATAGCGCTCGTCTCTATAATTCGGATATATCGTACTGCCAGACATAATTAAGACTAAGTTGTGCGACTAATCTGTGGGAGGTGGAGTGCGCTCTCTACTGTAGTTAGTACAGATTCATCGCATGTCGTACCTGTTTTGTGATTATTTAAATAATTTTACGTAATAGTATAACATTTTTGTCTTGAGATTTATATGCACAATGGAACTCTAATACTGAGTGACTGACAGACAAAGCATGATTTAAACACAAAACCTGAACACAGGAGAGCTTTGCATAAGATATGAGTTGTTACTAAGAGTTTATGAAAATGTATCCCATGAGGTCTAAGAAAACAAAAAATATTTTCCTAAAGTAAATAAGTATGCGAACTATGAAATTCGAAACTCAATTTAAATGTAAGTAGATGTGTAGATGTAGTTAGCTACATGTGTCGGTACCGGCCCTTGTTATTTACCAACACCATTATTGTTTAATCGAGCCAACAACGAAAATTATAATCCTGACAAATGCCACCCAGCGTTATTAATTTCCCCATTGAACCCCGTCCCCCCTTACAACTGGATAATCACGGGCCGCTCGTCACAGGAACGACGGCATTGTACACAAAAGTAACGTGCGTGGCGCGTAATACCGACATTCATATCAAAGCGACGTAAACAATATACGAAAGCGCGAGCGATCCCAGCGGCGAGGGTTCCGTAGTTAATTCGTTTATTACTTTATCAAATTAGCCATTAATATATGTACGTACTACTTTAATATCACAGATGGATGACTATGAGATATAGTATGCTTGAATGTTTTACTGTTTTATACAGTGTTCTCAAAGATGTAAGGCTAGTCATACTTAGCTAGCATCGTAGACAATTACTTCAACCTTTGTCACTCGAAGGGCAGATCCGAACACAATAGAATGACACAACAGAATGATGATATCAGCTACGCTATATACACAAAAACAATCCCTGTAACAATAAAATTTGGTACATTCTGCTTTTTATTTAAATATTTAGAGAAACTTTATTTTTGAATTTACGTATAAGTTACTCATTAAATTAATTCATTTCACAAGTAACCTTAGTAAGAAGTATATACAGAGGAACATAAAAACCATTAGCTTTATTATATTTAAATAAAACTTTAGTGTAAAAATAGACCGCTTCGATGTCCAAACACCCTGTAACAAGGGAGACATCGCGTCGTAAGCCTTGCAAGGAGTTTTATTTAAATAAATAATTATGTAAATACGGCTCTTACTACCTCTTATTGTTCCAGAGGACTTAACTGTTTTAACAGCTTAAAAATAACCATTTCGAATATTGCTGGTTGCTTCGTTCCTTTCTTCGAAGCCAATGTCTCACAGCTTCGAAATATTCGGTAACAATAAGAATCGAAGAAGTTTATTTTTAAATCATAGAGTAAATTTTAAAGGATTGCATTTTTATGTGTAATAAATTTAAAATAACTGTTGCCTACAGACATCTGTTATAACTCGATACTAAAGATAATTTTTCAATTTCCAAAGAGTAAGCATAAGCGAGTTGTCCGCTCTGGATCGTTGCAGCCTATCTGAAACCGCAGAACATGTCGTGTGCTCCTTTTTGCGGCTTAAGGCCAATCTCCACTTTAGTGCATTCCCGTTTTAGATTTAGCACAAAACCCATTTTATCGCGCTATGGTTATCCATCGCTCGCAATACTGTAGCTGTCAATTTTATTAATCTGTTTTCGCGTAAGTACCTATTGATATACAAATTCCTCTCGATCCTAATGTAGCTCTTGTAAGCACAAATTCATTCCTTTATTCTAATCTATTGTAATCTACATAGTTTGGTCCCTATTCTATCTTGTCTTAATATTTAGGCAAATCAAAATTTTTCTATACTGAGTCGTCAGAACATTTGAATGTATCAAGATCGCCGGGCGAGGATAACATGAATCGGCCCTTAAAGTTTAATTTCAATGTGCCTTTATGTTTGAGCATTCGTTTATTGCTGGCTATTTCCTGTTGACACGAGATGTGGCTCCGACGTTTATTTTTGTGGTCGGCCTTCCGCTAATGGACACTGAATGTGTTTATGACTATACATCTATGTGTTATCAAACAATATTATTGAACTGCGGCGTTGATTTAAATCAATGTTGCTTTTAATGTTCCTATCACACCGGATGACGCGTCTACGCCCGTTGTAGCTATTCTGACCTGCAGAGCCTTTCGAGCTCGAGTCCCGACAATTGCCTGCATTGACTTGATTGTAAATGATGGATTAAAGTTTCTGTTTCATGACTAGGTATTCATGTATTTGTATTTGTGTGAGTAGATCATCTTAGACTTTATTTATAATGGAGTTCCATTAAATTGAAAAAAATAATAAGGCACATGAAATAAACGTATATTGAATAAGTATGGAAAATAAAAGGCCATGTGAAGTAACCTTATTGTGCATAGCGACGCCGATGATGTGTAAAAACGAATGGTCATCCAGGCAATACTTCAATTGAAAGCGCACGTTCACATTAACACCGCGTATTGTGAGATGTGCCGTAGAATATAACGAATTACAAGTAAACGCTCTCGGTATGTACCTACCTTAATGTGTTATTATACGCCTAACGTTAACGTTGATTCGTTGTTTACCTTTAATGAAATATATGGAAATTTGCTACAAAAACTGTCGATCATTTACTTCCAAAAATATTTATTTGCCAACTTTAATAAAATCGGATCATGCTTTCACACCGTAAACCTTGTTGAATGTAATAAAACTTTATGATTATGAATATGTAGCAATTAATATGCACGTTTTACAGTTTAATTGGTTCCTCTATGTCCGGCGCCGCGCCATTTCGCGTAACGATGATGGCCGAAATAACTTGCTTATGTTGGACAATTATAGCTATATGATACAGTACTTATTACACTATGAACTTTACTTTGATTTTCTTTCATTTTATTCGTAGTCAATCAATTGCTATAGCACTATAGAGCAAGGGTCTTCACTTAGAGTAAGAAGGGTTTAGGCCATGGTACGCCGCGTTTGCCCTGTGCGGATTGGTGAACTTGACACACGTTTAAAAACTTTTAGATTGAAAGAACTATCAGGGGTGCTGAATTTCTCATGACTTATTGAAAATAAGTAATGTAATACTATTAAAATGATTGCTATGTTTGCGACATTAGTAATTTACAAACATTTTCGATATCGATTCGCCTCCAAACATTTGCGACACCAGCATTGCTTTCGTCGACTTCTTTTTTGCGCATTTTCTGCAAACAGCCAAAGCTTAATTATTCTGACTGTACTAATAGGAAGAAGCCTGCTTGAAAGAAGAAAATTCATTGCTTTACTAAATAAAATTAATAATGTTAACACACGCAGCACGTCTAGGGTACAATTTCTTGAATCTAGTTCTGTCGCTTACAATATTCTGAATGCATGTCAACCCACAGGATCTGGCCATGATACATACGAATAGCCTAAATTAATCCACGGTACAAAAAGTGACACCGTGCCAAATGTCGGTTACGTCCGGTTGTCTGCGGCGGCGGGCGCAGGCTGCGGAACGCGATTGCGATCGTCGCGGGAATTAATGATGAGCCTATTACTAGTTTGTATGACGCGCGCATGTATGTATGTCAATTACCATTGACCAAGTAACGAGAGTAGACTCTTATTAAGCAACTGGACATAATAAAGATGCGATTTCGAATACATTGACAAAACAGACATTTTTTTACTACGCTGCAGTTTTTCAACTTGTATACTCATGGGTCACATAAAAAACGCTAGCCAAATGCTTGCCGGCTGGAATAAATACTCCACATTATAAATACACTAACAATTAGGTAATTGTATGTATCGTAATATCAGATCTGACGTAATACGAGAACATATAGGTTTTGTATTCGGAGTCTATTTGGAACTCTGTGCATGATAACACATATCTGACATCAATATTATACGTTTATTCGTTCAAATATTTATGTTTGCGATTATAGCTTTGCAGGTTTGTGTTGTTTTTGTAGTAATATTTCGACTAAATGTAAAAAATACATAATTGAAATAATTTTTCGGTCCAGTGCGTAATGAGCCAATCATGTTAAAACATCCATCAATATTCCGAATCATTGATGAGTTAATTAAGAAACTAGGCGACAAAAAACCAATTGAATCGAAGGCGTAGCCGTTAAATACGGCTCATAATCCGTTGTTAATATCGATGAATCCGGACTGTTAGGCTAAAGGGGCTAGCACATGATCCTATTTTACGGATGATACCACCACCACCAGCTCATCACTGCCCTACTGATAGACAATGGTCTCTATACATAATAAGAAGTACTTAGGCTAAATCAATAAAGTAGACTACACACAACTAAGAAGAAACTTAAGAAAGACATGATTTTAACAAAAAGAAACAAAACTTTAATAGAATTTAATTTTCATTGTATTTAAGGGTTTTATAGCGCGATTTCGACATAGATTTTGCTTAATCACAATTTCTTGAGAATTTCGACTGCGTTGTATTGTGTGGCAATGGTAATCCTGATAATAATTCTAATGAATGAGTTTAAAATGACACGTAAGTACCATCTTTGAAGGACGAAAATAACAATATACGATAGTGTAGGAGATACGCGCTCATATTGCTAGGTTAACTACGCCGTTAAAATATATAGATATAATTCACTAGGACGTCCGGCGACTGCAATGTCGTTTAACCTACTGGATCGTGATTGAACGAACAGCTGTCAGAGATGTGTAGTGCGTCGGCCGCCTTATACCGGTTTATAGTTAGTAATTCTTACGATATACAAACTGACAGACAGTCGGGCGTCGCATGTATGCATCATTAATGCGCGTTTGATCGGTAATCGGCAGAGCAAATGAACATTTGCTCTCGTTAGCTGCCGATAATATTATTATAGGGACTAGATTGTTCTTAACTATTTATTATGCAACATTTTTATTACTGTGCAATTTCATTTGTGATTTTGCATATCACAGGATGGACAAGAAAAGCAAAACTCATGAATTCTTGCTCGATCCACTTGTGAACAATGAAAAAACAATCCTGGTTGGTACCTTTAATAGGAACTAAGATGGAATGCCACGTGTGCCAGAGTCGTTCACGTAAAACACTAAAATGGTTTACGTGAGCATTGTGCGTTACGATGATACAATACAAACTTAACGAAACCCATAAAATTCTTGTAATACAAATATTATTGTTTATAAAACGAGATAAAAAAGCATCAGGATTTTAATATCAGTTTACCCGCGTATGGCAACGTGTACATTAGATATTAACATAATAAAATTATATGTGCGCTTATTTATTTGTTGTGCGTCGCGTTGAAGCAGTTAAAAATTAAAATGCTCGGGGGATGCATTTCGGTTCGAACTTAAAATGAGAGAAGGTACGCGATGTGCGTAAAATATGGCTAAGGTGTTCATACACTTAAGTATAAATTTACTTGAATTTATGAATACATATTAACATTAATATTACAACCGAATTTTTTGTAAACAGTTACTTACCTATTTATTTAATGAGTATTTTTGCTTGCAACACTGTTCGCATGTGTATCTACTGTTAAGATAGACTCAATTATATTTTTTTATGTACATTTTGTAAACCATTTTTACCTTAGCTTTATTTTAACTTTAGTGTTTGTAATGTTAACCTAAAATTAATCATAATGTTTTTTTGTAATTCATAGTAAGAAAATGAATTAATAAAAACACACACGAATATCATCTTCAATGTTGGGTATACTTCGGAAAATGTAGCATAATGCAGTAGCTACCTACCTCGGAAAATATATATATTTTTTAATATTTTTGTTTCACGTTATTTTCTTAAACGTTAACCGACTTTTAACATCCATTTAACTTCTTAAATGAAAACTTAAACACGGTTACGTACCGTACTATTACGATGTTCAATTTATCCTGTTTACTGATTTCATGGAAATGGAACGGAATTTCATTAAAAATTTGTATTCTTTAAAAATCTTCATCATTCAAAGTGTTCATCAAAGTTACCTATGTTATAATTTGTGTTGATCGTGTGATTTTGGCATCTTGTTCATACGAACTTTAATTAACGGAGATTAAGATCGCAGCGTGGGGCGACGGCTCAGGCTCGCTTCCAACGTAACGGCTTACATGGAATTTAAAACCTTTTGAAGTAGAACTTTTTGGCGACACCTGAGTCAGGTAATTTTTTGTAGCGATACGTGAAATAGAGACGGATGTACCTACGTTTGTGGGAAGATTTGAACTGCTATTCTATCTGAGGGCTGCAGCTAACTGGAAATATGTAATAAATTAATTGAACATAAATCGTATTGTCTTCAAAGAATTCATAAAATCCACATAGTTTGCGATGTGTAGAACGGCGCGCCCGTATTCATGTGATCGTGTGTACAGTCGGCATGAGTTTTAATTAATGCGGATTACGATTGAGCGCGGCGAGCGGCACGCCGGTACACGTCCTTAACAAATTACTTTGAGTTTTTTAGCTACGTTACATCTCTGACAAGAATATACTGGTTTTAAATTTAAAATGAGTGCTAAGATAATAAAATAATACTTTAAGTTGACGTTACTTCTACCTATACTACTGCACAATATAGCTCATGGACGTTTAGTAAGTGGCAACTGCCTCCCACGGATATCTCTGATCGACTCCAGGCAAAATGAGTGTCCGACAACAACAACAAGAAATGTTTCTACCAGTTCGTATACTCACGATTTGTGTACTCTTGAATACATATAAAATAATATTGCATTGGGTACTTATCACATCCAAGATGTCTTGTATTGTATGTATTTTTACCTATTCAAAGTGTATATTTGTTAGTTTTGCGCAAAGCAAGTTTTATTATTACAACACATAGATTAAAATATATACGGTTTCATTTTAATCGTCCAGAGAAAATTCGTTTATCGCTATTTATTATCCGGCATGTTCAAGCTCGAGCATAGCAAGCCACCGCCCGGGGCACGCTGCGCGTCATTTTTTATATTGTGCCCTATATATTAATAGTAATATAATTTCGCTTTCCATTAAGTAACTTTGATGTAGATACATATTATTTTAATCTCCATTTTAGGGTCTTTTGCATGATATTTTTAAGACTGCACGAGATAGTCCGTACATACAAATACATAAAAAGGAACAAAAATCGAGGTAATGTTATGTTTGAATGTTATGAAATTGGTAAATGTTTAGAACACACCAACTGTTTAATTTTATTTGTATATATTTTGCATTTCCGTTTATAGTTCGGGCGAGGAGCGTCCGGCTCCGTGTTTAATTACGAGGGATTAAGATCAGCGCACACCGCGGGCGCTCGTCGCACGAAGGCTGCGCTGCACCCACTTCGCAACGTAGACGGCTTTTAGAAGTGATTATTGCGATTCCATGAGGTCAATTTGAAATCCGTCCATCTTTAGTAATTGCAGCAATGGATGTTAGTATCCAGCTTGAGGCGGAACTTCAAAAAAGTTTCTCGCTATTTAGCCTAGGACAGACGAGAGGACTCATTTATTTAATAAAAATATATGCTTTACCTTACGTGTAATATCGTAGTTTAGACATTAAATAAGTAATAAACCTATAACCATAAACATAAATCTAAAATCACATAAGTTGTATTAACTCTCAAACTTTCTATAGGTAAACTAAAAAATAATATGATGTTAACCTAACGAGGTCCAAAGAAATATTTTATTCGAAATTATGGCGACCTTATAATAAAATAACAGTTATCGGAAAGATCAATGAGCTGATTACAAGGCAAACATTATTACTTCGTTACACAAAGGCAAGTTAACTGTTATAGAATTCCGTCAAAGGCTCGAAAGGCTGTGGGGCGACGCCTGGCGCCGTGGGCGGCTAATAGGGTTGCCGCACTTCACTGACCATGGAATGAGATTATTTTTGCTTTTCGACGAAAATATTTTTCTTTGGGTTAACTGTTTATTACACAATATCATATAAATCTGTAATTTTTATTTGAATAAAACATTACAGAAAATAAAACCTATACAAAATATAAGTCGGTATTGCCTTATTTAAACAATTTTGGGACTGTTAATTGTCGGTTCCAGTTTTAATAAACTTCAGGCATTAACGTTTGCGTGTTGAATGAATAAGCAGTAATTTTTTTTTATTAATATTTTGTTGCAAGATAAATTTATAAGCGGCACTGAACTTAAGGAATTGGATTCCATATATGTACATTGAAACATTATCGACCCTGGTTGATTTTCAGTTTAATCAAAATAAAATTGGTTGTTTCATCGAATTTTCCGCCGTTCTCAAAAACGACTCAATTAGACGATATACATATACATACTCATACACGAGGCAGTTACCAGGGTGTAAGCAGTTGTAAGCTGGCGGTCTTAAAGCATGTGCATATTAGCGAGTGGGGTAAAGCCGGATTAGGTTAGCGAACACTCGGCTACAAGGATGTTGCGGATTTTCTTTTGAACTGCGTAGTCTTAAAATGAAGGTAGTCAAGGAGATTTAATTTAATGGTATCATACAATGTTATTAACTGCTGATTGCTAAATAAATATAGTCCTGGTAATACGTACTATACTGCAGTAACTATGGCAAAAATCCCTATTATTAGAGGTCTACGTTTAACAGAAGATACATAAGCTGATGAACTCTTGATGATTTAATCTAATGTTAAGTGGCCACTGTTGCTCGCTGACTGCTGTCTCCGACGTAAGGTCGACCGACCACAGGCAACTCACAGCTACTCCTAGGGACTAAGTAGAAGTGTCTTATGTAATTCTTGCATGGCATACCACAAGCAATTTACTAATACTGTATTTCTAAGCAAAGGAACGTAATAAGTGTATTTTTCATACAGTACGAGACACCCGGAATTATCTCACCTGTGGCGACTTCCCGCAACTCATCAATAGATGGCGCCAATGTATTCCGAATCACGTTATCGAAATTTTCTCAACATGTTGAAGATAAACCAACTCCGAACTGAGACTGTCGGAGCACGGTCGCTTCTCGGAAACGATCGCCTAGCCCGATGATAGATTTCCCTTTGTCAAACATAAAAAAAATATTATCAACTTTTATTTATAGGCTTACTACTTACAAAACTATGTATATTTTCCTTAATTATCTCTCGAGTATTGGATACCAGAAGCCATGCCCGTCAGAAGACTAAATAGGATCGAAATTAGAACCGCCAGAATACTGTTACGTGAGCTTTGCTGCTATAAGGTTGATAAACAAGCATTTCTGTATAGTATGGTAAGTTTTACGTCGTTAGAGATATCTGAACGCATAATGTATGTTTCATTTTAAAATCCATTTTATTATTTTATTTAGAACGTTATGTTGTACAGTGTAATAGCTTAATTAGTAGCGTTCCGTGTGAGGTCGGCTTAGAGGAGATTAATACTGGCAGAGCGTTCCGTGCGCCCGACACCCGCCATTAATCTCTCGCCGCACCGCCGCTGAGGAAACGACGGCTTAGCTCAATAATACCAGGTCCACTCGCTTTGAGCTACACTTACGACCTCTGCACTAACGTTATAATTCGAGCTACAAACAAAAAACGAGATAGCGACGCAAGTTGAAGAATAAAATGGCAATAAATAGAAAGAAAATCAAAGTAAGATATTAAGCTGTCAAATGGACAAAAATTAATATCTTCTTCTTATGCTCATATATTATAATTTATCATTGTTACACCTAGCTTTTTTCAATTCATCAATAAAAACTGTATGTTTTGTAAGTCTGTAGAAGAGATTTCTTTTTTAATTTATAGTCTATGGCAAGATGCCGAGTTGACAGAGTTAGTAAGTTAATACTCGCATACACAAAAAGGTAAGAAGAAAAAACATGCAAACTTGTAGCAATCATTTTTTAAGATTTATTTAACTGGTGTTAGAATATTAAACATACATCTGCACTTCACAGTCTTCAATAATCAGGTGCAAATGTCCAGGACAAAGAACGGCGCGGGAACGTCCCCGAGACCTCGCCACGACCACCGCCAGGCGCCGTGACGCGGTAACTGCTCTCCAGTCCAATATTTCTATTCAATCTCTACGTTTTAGAAATACATACCATTATTTTTAGAATCGAATCAATACTCAGAAAGCTGGTTCTTAAAATAAAACAAATAATAAGATTTTTAATAACTTGTAGTAGGTTACCAGCTCCCGACAACTTCCATCGTCTGATATTAAGTTCTTACTGCCTATAGACGCCTATAATCTACCTCAGATAAGATTGAATTACTCTATGAGGTACACTACGCCTTGCTATCCCGGAGGAATGAGTTGAAAGCCTCATTGTGTCCTTTACGCCCTTGATACAGCAACACAGTAGTGCTAACAGTGTTAATTATGTACTAATGTACTTATGTATAATGTGAAAGTAATACATGAATTGTGTACTAGACCTAAGC
>DWRA01001493.1:0-16826 GCA_018250295.1 Spathilepia clonius
ACAACACCAGTTAAGCGCTGCTGTTGTTAGGCAGAAATAAGTGTGGCGGTGGTGCCGCCGGGGTCGAACTACAAAGGGGTCTACCACCTTGTAAAACTTAGTCCTTCTAACTTAGTCCTCACGGGTAGCAACGCATCTGTGGTCGACTTTAGGTAGGATTCTTGGCTTATCTGAGGTGGATTACAAATAAAAATAAATCAATACAAATACGCGATCGTGCATGCCTGTCAGACGCCAAAATGGATCTCTAATGAAATATTGTACGATGTACACATAATATTTGTTCCCTACATTTTAGAACATGAACATCCTGTAATATCACTGTCATTTACGGTTACAATTCAAAGTTTTAATTACTTTCCGGTAAAAGTTCTGTGAAATATGATGCTGTTAAAATTTTCGCTCGTATTGTTTCTCTGTAACAAAACAAATTACCGTGTTGATACGCGAATACAATTAACAACATAAACAGTTTACGTGCGTATTGTTTTTGATTGCAGTTTTATGTTGCACTGCTATATTTTTGTTTGAAGGGTGTAAGGGAGGTGTAGCTGTCCGACAGCAATGGGCCACTTAAGCTCACCGATTTTAAAGGGATTTTAGGAAAAATACGGAAAAAGCAGAAACTTTTAGTTGACAATAATGACATATATTTCTCAATTTTTAAAACAAAACAATAATCAAAAAATAAAATCTTACATAGAACCTATAGCCGGCCTGCGTCGCCAACAGGAAGCTTTCTTTTTTTAGGCGTTTCAACTTAGTTCTCAGGGGTAACGGCGCATTAGTGGTCGACATCAGATAGAACTCTAATCTTAACGGATAGTAGATGTTCGTAGGCAGTAGTAGACACATACCATTAGGTAGACCGCAATATTGATAGCTACTTCCATCATATATTAAAAAGAAGAGATTAAACTATATTGCTCAAATTCAATCAATCTTTGTTAAAATCTAATTTTATTAGAAACTCATAGGTAATATTGACATCATGTGAACAATATAAAATTAATGTATTTCTTAGTAAAAATAACAACTTATTTATCAAATTAATTATTTGTTATATCACTGTTCCAATATTGCTCGTACAACACGGTAATATAACTAGCACTTTAACATCTACGTAATATTACAATTATATACTCAACGTTACAGTAATATTATACAATGTAACTATTACCATGAGAAAACAAGATGAAGCGTTAGGTTGTCAGAAATATGTAATAACGTGCAAACGTAGCTCGTTCTACGAAACGCGGCTATCTGCTACGCTCGAGCTACGCATGAGTTTGCTACGATTCGAATATTACATGCATGGCTGCGTCGTAGCAAGCTACGCGAGATGTAGGGAAGATGACTCACTACTTGGTATGCGTCAAATGAAATGGCTATGATATGGAAATGTATGACCTTAATGCATTTCTACGTACTACGAAGTTTGTACGAGCAAGTTCATACGACTTTTAATTATTCGCACTCATTTTACTGCTCCCTATAAAGATGATTATTAAAAGGACATTGTTGTGGTTTGAGTACGGTACCACTGTCACACCTATGTTTTCTGATTTATAAGGTTTATAAGATTTATAAATTTCGAATTTAGAGTACCCTGCCATAGCAAGGTACTCTAAATTCGAAATTTGAAAACCCAAGACATAGTTTGCTGATTTTTGTTTATTGTTTTTTTACGTTACGATGTGCCCTAACAATCTCAGGATATCTGCCATAACATTATGTTAACATTTCAACTGTCTTATTACAGTTTAAAATAAGAAACTTTGTAAAAGAATAAATGATATATGGGCAACGGCATAAATTTTAAATAGCTTCATTATTTGTACGTAACACTAAAAAATGTATTAATTGCGCATATTGATGCATTAGTAAAAGAACTATGAAAACTAATAAATTACTAAAGTATGTACATAATAATTTAGTGGGACTAAAAACATTTTATTTATATTATGAAAGCGTAATAAGCAAACTACGACGTTAATAAACATACTTAGTACGGATAAGTGCTCATTAAAGCTAAGTATGTGCCTCATTTAGAGCTTATTGGCTCATTATGAGTCAAGTATGAGGTATGCTAATATACCTCATAAATTTTTAGACCATTTGAATTCCGACAAGCGTAATACTTGTACCATAAATATAATGTTTTTTTTATACGATGGAGTAGCTAACGAGCATGCAGTCCACCTGATGGTAAGTGGAAACTGCCGCCCCTGGATATTTATGAACCTACCACAGATGCGTTTCTACCCCTGAGAACTAAGATGGAATGCCCCGTGAAGTTTATCTCCCTTACCGTACCCTTCAAACCAGAACACAGCAGCCCAACACTGCTGTTATTAGGCAGAAATAGGTATGGCGGTGGTGCCGCCGGAGTCGAACTCCAAGGGTTCTATCACATTCTTTTTTGGCTGATAAAACTGTGTGGTCTGAAGTATCTCCAGCTACATATACTCCAATAGCGTAGGATGACAGTTTATAGAAATGCTTTTTAAAAGATATGTGTAATGTCTCTTTTGCCGGTTTTTCTTCGTAACGAAACACCTTGCGAGATGGTGGTAGATTATTAAAGTTAAGAAAGAATTCTCTGAAGTATCTACTTTGTCTCACTATGGTACACCGAATGGAGTCGAACCACAAATGATTCTATCATCTTTATAAAGGAGGAGGGGAGGATTCATCTAAATTGTGGTAGTGTCAAGCAGTATATTTGTCTAGTTTGTAATTATATGTCTGTTAAATTCATTACAATTTGACTTCGTTTAAATTTGACAACCCACGTGGCGGAACCATCACCAGGCCGATCTGACACTCAATAAGTTCCAGGTTCGATCCCAGGACAGATAGATATCTAAATGATGAATTTAGATTTATGGTCCGGGTCTGTGTGTTTGTATATTCGTCTTTATGTAAGTCTAAGACACCCACGACACAGATAATCCTAGCGCGAGGCTGTGAGTGTAGAAAGCGTCTTTTTTAATCACACACACACACACACGCGCGCGCTTTATACACTCACAGCCCCATAGTAGAATTCCCTGTGTCGTGGGTGCCATGGACACACACAAAGACGAATACACAATCACCCAGACCCGGAACAGAAATCTGAATTCATCATTCAGATTTCTGTCTGACCGGGGATCGAACCCGGAACCCACTGCGTGTCAGACCTGTATGGTGACCGCTCCGCCACGCGGGTCATCTAATATTTGAATTCCATTATTGATATTGCAATAGATTTCAGACGCCCATACATTTATATGAGAAAAATACCTTTTCCTCTAACGCCTCTCACTTTTGTTCATGTATCGCAATGAAACATACATCCGACAAATCTGCATTGTTATACGAAAGCAACAATATATGATACGTGGAGGGATCTCACTAAAAATCGTACGACAAGACATCTATTGCGTATTGTAAATATATACATAGAAGCGGTCACCATACCGATCTGACACGCAGTGGAACGGGTTCGATCCCCGGTCAGACATATATCTTAATGATGAATTTAGATTCCTGATCTGGGTCTGAGTGTTTGTGTGTTCGTCTTTTTGTGTCCATGGCACCCACGATATAGGGAATCCTAGTGTGGGGCTATGAGTGTATAAAGCGTCTTTTTTAAGGGTCTTTATTATTAAATACCTCTTATGTTAGACTCTGTATCTTTGATCTGACTGTAAACTGGATTTAGGTCTTGTAGTAGTAGTATTGTGGTTTAAATTGGGTATCTCACTGTGAGAGTTTAGAGAGGCATCCCTAATTTTGAAAATTATCTAGATATTAAAACTTAATACTTAATGATCACTTGCTTTAATGGTGAAATAAAATATCTTAAAAAATATACCTACATGCCTAAGAGTATGACAAAAAACAGTTTTGGATTACGTGTGAAATCTAACCATCCGCGCTAAGTCAGTACCTAGAAGCCATGCCATTAGAATATGGCCTAAACCCTTATTGTCAAAGGAGCCTAATGCCCAACATTGGGACAACAAAGGGTTGACGACGACGAATTTGTTGAAATTGAACACTCTTCCTTGCAAGATGAATAATACTGCAGCAATACAAAGAGATATTTACGTATCTCACAAAAAACTGCACACGTCAGATGCAATCGTGTTCACGAAATTCGGGACGTAAATAGCTATCACACCCACAGCGGATGTACCACGACCCACGAACGAGATGGCCTTATCCACTCATCTCACGCCAGAACGAGACAAACGTCGTCACGTATTCCAACAACGAACTTTGTGCCTCATAGAGGTGGCTCGTACTAGGTTAATTCGATACTAAGTACATATAACTGTTACTAGTATAAGATACTTGACCCAAATACCTGTTCCTATTATAATGAATCAAATTAATTATATATATCAATTTAATATGCGATAATTGTAGTAAAAATATCAAATAATACTTTTATCGTATTTTTAGGCTGTCGCAAATTGAAATTTGTTATATAATTAGTGTGATCGTGTCAGTCTTACTAGCGTACTATTAGTACGGTTAATAGTCTTACTCGAAATACTAGGTAGAAGTTAACGTCGAGCTATTCCACTAATGGTCACGGATTTCCTTTTATGCGAAGGGTTTAGTCCCTAGCCCACTACGCAGGCCAATTCGGGACCTCACACGTACGCTCTAAGATTTTTTTTCACACGGCTAGGTTTTTTCAAGATATTTTTCTTTAATTTATAATAAATTAATAGAAGGGATAATTAATAGAATATGACATTAAATTGTACTAAGTATGACCTAGTAAAATACCTGTTACCCGTACTTGTTCCCCATACCTGTTCCATATACGCGAACGTAGTCATCACTCATACATTCCCGGCAAATAACGACACTGTGCCGCATAAAGAAATGTGTGACGAAGAATTTTTACGATTAGCCGAAGAGACAATCGCAGACGGATTTAATTTTAAACGTCTCATCCTTTATGCGATTATGTACTTTATGTCGTGAGATATAGAGATTTTTTTGGTTTGTCATAAATATTTCGCGTTAAGTGATCCCGGGCTCGCGCGATATGGCAACGAAATTCGACGCATGCGCATCTTAAGACATTGTCCACCGTTAGCAGAGCTATAAGCGATACATATGGAAATTACTGTATTGTACTTTTTTGTAGATACGTTATGTGTATTGGGCGTTGAAAGGTGATAGAAACCTTTGTAGTTCGACTCCGGAGGCACGACCGCCACACTGCCTAATAACAGCAGAGTTAAGCGCTGCTGTCGTTAGGCAGACAAGTGTGACGGTGGTGCCACCGGAGTCCCACACAAAGGGTTCTACCGCCTTCCCAAATCAAATAATCCCAAAATGATCGCAACCCATTATTAGCATATCGTGTAGTGGATAAGGAGCTTTAAGATACACGGAGAAAGCTCAATAAAAGCACACGGCGCAACACCTTGACCTGGTGCTCACATTAGCGGAGTAACGCGAGCATTTCGTCAAATTAGTCTTGTTAGTCACTACGATATTCTAAATAGCTGTCTGTCTTTATGTTAGTTCTCATTGAAGTGTACTACAGATATCTTAAGGTATGTTATTGGGTGAAAGATAATGGCTTCTTAAGGATGCTTCTTTATTGAGACGATACGACACGACACCGGCTTCGACTGTACAACACCCTGTTATTTGTTTAAATTTTTATTCGACACTGTCACGACACGACTTTATAATCCAGTTAAGATATCAATAAGTACAAACCGAGACTCTTAAAAAAATGTTCTCAATTGAATTCTACCAATACGAAGTAGGACAGCGCGATGGACTATGACCTATCCACTCACTCTGAGATGAGATCCGAAGCCAGCTGTGGTCCAGTAATGAATTAACGATGAACAAATGGACAAGTGAACCTCGAGATGATGATAACTAGTATCTACACGTGGAAGCTTACATGTGTACATTTCACAAAATAAAGATATCACAATAGTTCATCGTATCGACACGTCGGGCCGGGTTAGTGAGACAATAGTACATACAATTATGCGTCCACGGGTGTCGTTACCGTTGCTATGTCGTGTCGTCCCTATAAAGAGCCCAAACAATACGAAGACTAATATTACGGAGTAAAGGTTTCGTAAAAAATCATCTAGCAATAATTTACACAGACTGTCCCTTGTTTTAACGTTAGAACTTTACTCTTTAAGGTGACTTTATTTAAAATTGGTAGTATTCAAAATAAGTACAAACAAAAAAACATCTGTAAAAATTATAATCAACATTTGATTTGATAAAGAATTGTTGTTGTTATGTGAGAAGTTATTTTAAAATAACAAACAGACTTGTAAGTAATATTCATGTTAGAAGATTTCCGACAAACCTTTGAACCTGAAAATAACAATTAACCTTTTCTTACAATAAAATATACTATCTTTGTCACAAAGCGTCCTCTGCCAGTAATAATGATGTTGAAAACAGCTGACGCCGAAATTAATGGGAGCGCTAATTATAATTTATGCGTACTGGGGTGTACATTTAAGACGCGATGAGTAAGCACTTAAGAATAATGAAGGATTAAGGGTCATTTTTCATTGATCGAGAATGGAGCAGCGTGGTAGAGAATGGTTGGAATAGTTCGAAATTAATTATTATTAATAAATTATTAAGGTGGTAAAACCCATTGTAGTTCGACTCCGGCGGCACCACCGCCACACTTATTTCTGACTAATAACAGTAGTGTTAAGCGCTTCTGTCTTCTGGTTTGAAGGGTGTGGTAAGGGAGACTTACTTATCGAGGCATTGCAACTTAGTCTTCAGGGGTAGCAACGCATCTGTAGTCGACCTCAGGTAGGATTCTACTCTTATCTGGGGTAGGTTACAGATGTTCATGGGTGGCAGATGTCACTTACTATCAGGTGGACTACACGCTCGTTTGCTACTCCATGAAATAAAAAAAAAATAGCTAATAGTAAAGATATTTTTTATTATACACGTAGCAAAATAAATATATGCCAAAAATCTTTTTTGTTATGAATGTAGCAAACTTGTATAGGAGAATATGTGTATTTTCATGGGAACGGTGACATAGTTATCCGGGGCGTTTTAATTTAGTCTTCGGGGGTAACAACGAATCTGAGGTCGATCTCAGGTAGGATTCTAGTCTTATCTGGGGTAAACTAAAAATGTCCATGGGCGACAGTTGCCATTTATCGTCAGGTGGATTGCAAAATTTGCGACTTCAGAATAATAAAAAAAACAGAAATAAGTGTGGCATTAATGCAGACGAAGACTCACAAACAAATGTATGACAATTCTGTATACATAAAAAAACAACGTCGTTTCACACTACACTTACACACTTACAAGCACACTTTATACACTTTGAAAATTTCAATCCAGTGTACACCATCTAATTATATTCAGCGGCTGTTAAATGACTCAGTACTGAATGGATTGAGATTGATTGCATAGTTAGTCGTGTTAAGTAAGTGTTCGTTTTGCGATACATTTGTGGCCTCTGTGCGGAATTTGCTAATTTTGCTGAAGTCAATGCAAAAAGTAAATGAAATCGTCGCCGGTACACTTTTGGTTTTGTTTCAGTAGAAATAATATTAGACCGGTTGAATGTAGGGTTGTGCTGTTTTTGGTCTGCGTTGTAACAGCGTGATGGAGCAATACTCCAGTTCTGACAGGTGAAAGGTGATTCTGTGTGGTTGAATAGTTTTAAAGGGGGTAGACCCCTTAGTAGTTCGCCTCCGGGGGCACCACCGCCACACTTATTTCCGTCTAATAACAGCAGTGTTAAGAGCTGCTGGTTTGAAGGGTGTGGTAAGGGAGATAAACTAAACGAGGCGTTCCAACTTAGTCCTCAGGGGTAGCAACGCATCTGTGGTCGACTTCAGTTGGGATTCTGGTCTTATATGGGGTGGATCACAAATGTCCATGGGCGGCAGATGCCACTTACCATCAGATGGACTGCATGCTCGGTTGCTACTCCATTATATAAAAAAGACACTACTAGTACTCCTACCTACTCCAAGTTTGAAGCAGTTCTTGCGTTTCGATCTAAAGGCGTGGTCCGTGACTTACATATGAGACGATCATCTGTGTTCTCTGGCATGGAAATGCATCTGTAATAGTGTATTCAACCCCAGATAAGATTAGAGTCCTACATTGGGTCGACTACAGATGCGTTGCTACCCCTAACTACTAAGTCGAAACGTCTCGAATAAGTAGGTCCCTTACCACACTCGTTAAATTAGCAGCATTGCACACTGTTGTTATTAGGCCGAAATAGGTGTGGTGGTGGCTCTACCACCTTCAAAGTTCGTTTGCTACTTCATTCCTGTACACGAAAATCAGCATTTAGTCCGTGTACTATGATAGCATCCATCCTTAATCAGTAAATCCGCTGTATACAACTTAAAGGTTACATTTAAAACTCACAAGATAAAAAAATCCTCCCGCAAAACCTCCACATTTCCTCCAATAACGGCACATAACAAAAACCTCCCGGCCGTAGCGATGTGGTCTATTCCAATTTCACGTCACAAACATAATTGGCGTGCCCTTCACCGTCATGCCACGTGGATATATATGCGCTGGATATGGCAACAAAAATTTGTGATCGTAAGAAGTAAGCAGCAGAGATAATCTAATCTACTTGAAACTCGGGCTTTCAATTGAGTCCGAATCGCAGTCATACACCTCTAATTTTGTAATTATTCAAAATAAAGTGTATATGACGTAAAAAGTAGTTGAAACTCGACTTTTCAAACGGCGACGGAAAACATGAGAACTCCTTCCCCAACATACAAACAAACGAACATCTACATTTATAGGACCTAAGTTAATTTTAATTGGAATGCTGCCATTGAGGACTAGTTTTAAATGTCAAAACTTGCTATATCTGCTACTTTTTTAAATGTTTACATTCTAGAAACTTATGTACATATGCAGTTACCGTATTCGTATTGCATGGTGGATTATTACTCAGTCTATCCCAGGTATGACCAACTGTGGGGCATAAAAAGGGTTTCAGCTAATGTGTGCAATTATAATGCAGTTGACATTATCTGAAGGAAATAAGTAACAATTAATCATTATGGATCCTTGGTTATGGTGATATGGAGTTTCAAACAATAAGTTATAAATTAATCAATATTAATAATACGGATATTTTGTCATTGAATGTCTAAGTTGTCTTTTGAACGGCATTTCGAGTAGCAAGGCTATATCAACCTGTCATTTCCACTCGCTTTAACTCCGTGTCCAATATATACATACACCGGCATAGCCGCCTCGGAAAAAGGTCAACAACCCAGCCTCCCTCTCCCCAATATTTGTAGAATTTGAATATTGTACAACCCTCGAGTATTTAAGGATTAGGCTTTCTCGGAAACCATCAGCGAATTTTTCAACAACTTACACAAAAATCTATTGAGACCGGTTGAATTTTCATGATTTCACAATTTCATTTCAACTGAATTTTATTTTCAGTAACTTATTTTAAATTAACATTCGAATATAAAGACGTCGTTTCTTTGTTCTCTTTTGAAATGCATTCGAATAAAGAGAAATATGAGACGTGAATGTAAGGGTGTCTTTCCGATTTCCTCGTTATAAAGTTCCGGAGTTGCTGCATCCGGCTCGAAGGACCAATAAGTCCGGGCTTGCGCAAATGTAATAATAGATCCGGAAATATTTTCTTCGATTTTTCTTTTCAAAACGCTCAGGTACTGTAATGATACGAAATACGTCATGCGTACTATGTATTATTAAAATAGAGAATCGTTTGTGTGTCTTTAAAAAGGAAAGTTCATTTTGAAACGACCTCTAAGAACTTTTTACTAGGCTAATTAATACAACGGAATTAGGCATGTAGTACAATAATTATGCAAGGTCAACTCTTCAGTGTGACTTTGTTCCGTATAAAAAGACTGCAACATCTAGATAGCTACTCCCAAGGTCGCTCCGTGCCTAAACGCACACTAAGACAGATCGCCTCCCAACCCACACCATCGCACAACACGTGTACAATCGCCCCTACACATGGTCGCCATAGCAACGCAGCATCCTACTTCCACGCCCACAACCCCGGGGGCGAACTCTCAAGATATTACGCCCTACTTCGTTCGCATTGGTGAACCGAAGGAGTGTACGTTTTGCGCTAGTGTGAGTCCGTTCATACCCGCTCCGATCCACTGAAATTCTATTTCGAAGTGAAATTTCGCTACATCGAAGACGACCGTAATTCCAAACTCGAAGTACGAGAAAAATATAAATTAAAAAATTGCATAATAAAGGTACGCGAAGGTAGTCAGCGAACGCTAACCGAGCCCTTGACTTCATTCGCAACATTCAGCCGGCCGCTCGTTAACAAACCTATTCAATTTTGAAGTATTAGTCGATTGAGGCGAACATTTCTCGCGTCCTATCGCCGCGAGTTCCAATTAGCGACTGGGGCTTGTCGCTCGAGTGGCGGTGACGTCACGCGGCGCTTTCATGCGCCTTCAATAACTACCCTCTCGACGGTACCTTCAATAGCCGGCCACTCCACCTGGCCTTCATTAGGGACCTCCTCAATGTACACGCGAACTGTTGAAAAGGCGACGCGAACCTACTAATTTTAAAATGCAAGTTTTAACGAGAAAACTTGTTTAGCTAATAACCGGGGACCTCTCGTCGCTGTCATGCTCGTGCCTACTTTGACAGCGGCAGTGGTAATTGTTTGATTTAATTTTTTAAATTATTACGAGCTGACAGTCGAACAAAGCGACTCCGCGTCTTTTGTTTCGGCCGGTCGCGCCATAGACAAATCTTATTATGGAAATATTTTCAAATTAAAAACGCGCTCCGCTCCCGCATTATGCGTCTCGACTGTCATCATTGTCTATGGATTCTTTTTGTTCGTCCTCGCATGTCGAGGTTTTTCGACCACCGTTTCGGTTATTTTTTCTCTTTTTGTTTTTTTTTTTATTCTAGCTGTCCCGAGCGTGAATGGAGTGCTTTGTTTGTGCGTGTTTTATTATTAATTAGTGGGGATTCTTTGTTCGTGGTAATTATTGTCTTAATAAGCAGTTCCTGCTCGAATGTGGAGGAGTGTCGAAGGAATTGTCAGAGGGCCGGGTCATTTAAATGGGTTGGAAGGATTTTGTAATTTAAAACAGGTTATAGTTAAGATTGTCAGATATTTATGAATAATGATCGTTCGTGCCGTCGTTAGAAATAGTAACATTATTCATCATAATGTCAATTTGTTTTAAGCCATAAGTGTAAAGCTAATTAGAATCAGGAACTGCTATATTGCCAATGTATTAAAATTATTTCTTAATAACCTTAAAGAGAACTATAGCGTACCTTCTGTTTTAAAATCTTGTATGATCAAAATATCCTACTGTAGATTAAATCAAGCGAGTAAGTTATGTAAATTTAGTATATGCTTATATTTTCTTTCAACATAAAGATATTTTTCAAAGTTAACGTTATCAGATTTATTTTCTTTATAGTTTTTGCTCCAATCGTTATTCCCGTTAACAATCGTCGGACAATGCCGCCATAAATTAATTATTGTGTTCATCAAACGAACCGTGTCCACTTCCATGTAGAACAATAAAAAAATCCAAAACGTCTTGTTAATTAACTTTTATTTACTCACAACCGGATTATTGCATCTTATTACGTGATAGTATTCGACTTTATTTAATATTTGTGTGAAACGAGGTAATCATTTTTTTCTTGTATTTTCCCTCCAATTAGTCAATAGTCTGTACGCCGATAGGAGTATATGAAAAAACGATCTTAATATAAAGTAGACAATGGGCATGTATAAGTTATGTCTGTTTATCTGTGAACAACTTAAGTAAAACAGGAGACGTACCTTAATTCCCTCAATGTTACCATAAGAAATAAGTTGAAACATGTTACCATCTTTATACTAATGTGCTAATGATTACTGCTTCACACTTATCATGTCTTCCGTAATTGATCATGATATATATAAAAAAAAGTCTTAACAGTGCGAAGTCCTTTCGGAGCGCAAAAATGATTCGACAGGCGTAAGGCTTGAAGCTTGAAGCGAAAAAAAAAGAATTGCGTTCGCAGATTGAAGTAAAAACACCATAATTAATTTACGCCTACGTGTCGCCCGCGATCTCGTCGTTTATTTCGCATAATAAAGTGGTGAAAAGAAGATCCTGTTTAATTAGAGGTGAGACACTCTGGCACGGAAGTGCGACGCGGCTGAATGGCCCTCGTTGGACGCCATTTTGCATAATTGGGCGGCGGAGGGTAGAACGAAATTTATACGACCCCGGCGCCAATTTACTTGCTAATGACGCGTCGTCTTCCCATAGAAAGCCTGCCTGGTTTTTGTTGGTGCTGCGTTATTCTCTGTATATATTTGTGGCTGTATCCCGGTTGTCCTTTTTTAACCGAAAACCCCGAGGGATAAAGGTTTTTTTGTATTTGCTTTTTAGGGTGTTACTTGTGTGGATGGACTTACAGTTTTGTTTGTGTGAGCTCGTTTAGATGACTAGATAATTTGGGGGTATACGCCGAGCAACCAAGATGCGGATTTTAGTTACGAATTTTTATGAACGATTTTAGAATTATTATTTAGATTTCAACTAATCACGCGTTAATTCATTGTTCTATTTGCATCATATTGGTCATGTTTCATTGAAATTACACTACACTAAACTGAGATGGAATTTTCTACTAAATTCCTCGCAAATTATTCTAATATAATCCAGTCAGAAGAACACGAAAATCGTTCTTTAATTTCTAATAAACTTAGCATGCCTCCTTAGCAAATAGATATTCCGATAGCAAATACAGTTTATTATTAAGATTTAATAGATATATTCTGTTAACTAACAAATCTTATCTCGATCTAGTCAATACTATGTTACCAAGAATCCAAGGAACTGGATAAGCTAATGAGATAAGTTGTCACGATGTACACCTCGTCTCATCGTCTTGTAAATCTCTTGGATATTGACAGCTGTTCCTTTTCGATTTAACTATCTGATTTATCTATCTCAAGCTAGTGTCTGGTCGTTTTTTATTTTCATTTTATACTAGCAACTGACAATATTTTCCTACGTAAGACTTGCACTGCATTTTTTGATATAATATTTTGCTTTAAATTTATTATTGCAAGTTTATCTATCTGCCTGTTTAAATATTGATAAACATGACTTTTTTCTCCATTAGTAAAATTATATTGTATAGTTTAATTTTCATACTAATCTTTATTACAAAGATTTAATTTTACACCTTAACTTTTATCCTTGGTAGTGCAAAAATTCTAATCATTATTCACAAGACATTATCGTCTTAAATATTGCAATCCCTTCCTTCCTTTTTATTCTTCATTTCTCTCCATTTCTGTATTATCTTTTCAATTTCTTAACCTTTTCAAACATTTCCACCCTTGTTGACCAAGTTTACCTAACGTATCCTCTCAACTTATGTCAGTCGTATCATAAGGTACACACTGTAAGCACTCTTTCACTCCTACGGCCGGACACCGCCCCTCGGGCGCACTCCAGGCCTCTACCGTTAGTAATGAATGACCAGTTAGCCAAGTAACTCCGTCAATTGTGTTAACCACTTTGATACTGCCCCATGTTTTGTACTTTATAAGTTCGTTCAGCGATGCGATAAAGTTTGATTGTGGCGCTAATTGTTTTGTTGTGGCTATTGGTTTATTCTTTTTGTTGATCATCAAACAGAGATTTCATTTTGGTGTGGTTGATTGGCGCACGCGTCTGTTATTGTTCTATTGATTTATATTCGTTGTAGCGCCTTAGATATTCAAGCATTAAATTTTTTTATGAGACTTATAGATACAGATCTAAAAATCTACCACCACAATACGCTATGTTTATTTGGCTTAGCTTTTGAATTTGTGTTCAAATTTAATTTGTATTAAGATCGATAATGAAAGTGGCCTATAAATATTATACGGTCGCCCAAGATACAATGATTACACGATGTATATCTTAGTATCCCAGGGATATGGCGCTTCGTAAATCATTCAGTAATGAAGAATTGTTTGTAACATATATGTATAATTTTATACGAGTATGCGTAGATATAAAGAAAGTAGATTATTCTGACTTTTATATCTTATTATATTGTGTACGATGACAAAACTTTAATTTATAATTATTATTCTGTCTGTCAATCTTGATAACTACTAGTGAGAATTGGACGGAAAGAATGATAGTGACTTTCCTGGTAGTAAAATAATCTACTTTTAACCTAAAAATATCGTAAAGCGCATTCGAGAGTCGCACGATGTAGCCTGTCTAATAATACAATCCAGAAAAGTAATCTACATGTTCTCTATTCCAGACGGGGAAGATGGGTCTGCCCGCCGGCGGCAGCCTGTCCCTGTTTTGTCCCGGGGGAGACCTGGGGCAGCCCCCGCCCGCGCATATGGGCATCCCACCCCCCTACCAGCTGGATTCTAAACTAGGTGAGTGAGCGTAAAATTACGGCGAACTTCTCGTCTATAGTCTACTTCCTCGTTATTTATTATCTAGTAAAGTAATATAAAAATCTATCTATCATTATACTAGCATTACCTAAATATAGATTGTGTAGGGTGACTAAATCCTTTATGGGGAACTGTATTCGTTACTACAATAAAATACCAGATTATATCACGACTTTGCCAGAAAGAAAGTTTAAATAGTTTATTAAACAAACTCTGTGTAGGAGAGCCTACTATAAAGTGATTATTTGGATGATAAAACTGTGTGGTCTGAAGTAACTCCAGCTCCACTTGTTTCTTTAACATAAGATGACTTTTTATATAATTTTATTTATGTACAATTTTTTGGTTATTTAAAAGATGTGTGTTATGGAGTTTCTTACGCCGCTTCTTCTCCATAACAAAACACCTTGTGAAGCGGTGGCAAATTCTTGACGTTCAAAAAGAATTCTGTAAAGGATCTACTTTGAATAAAATATTTTGATTTTAATTTTGATCTAGTGGTTAAATCAACTCTCAATCGAGGGGTTCGAGGTTCAAGTCCAACCTCATATTTGTCAGTAATGTGTGTATTAGAAATTATCATTCTATATGACGGTGAAAGAAATCATTTTGAAAAAACCCTATTAATAATTAATACATGATTAGATTGCAAAATTATACGTAAATGTATTTCAGTATACATGATTTTTTTGTTTTTTTTTGCATGAGCTGTATTAAGCAGAAATAAGTATGGCGATGGTTCCACCGGAGTCGAACTATAAACGGTTCTACCACCTTTACATTCCTTAGCATTCGGGCAAAAATGTAAACACAATGATTGCCAGAAAAAACATCACATTCTCATTCATTTGTCCATGTGGTAAAGTAGTTACCATACCGCTCTTACACGCAGTGGGTTCTAACAACATAAAAACACAAAATAAATCTAAATTCTATTACCTAAATAACGAATTTAGATTTGTTTTCTGGGTCTACGTGTTTGTATATTCATGGCACCCACGACACAAGAAAACCTAGTATGGTGATGTGAGTGTAGAAAGCGTCATATGGGTCTGGGTTTATGTGTATTTGTTTCTGTGTGTATTCTATGCATCCATGTTTTCCATGACACAGAAAATTTCTAGTGTGGGACTACGAGTGTTAATCTAAAAGAAAAACTACGCCTAATAGTTGGACAGCATTGGACTGATGTAAACGAACGCAAATTAGTATGTAAAAAGTGTAAACAAAGTCAGTGCCAGGAAAATCGGCAAATTTTAACGAATAGAGCTTTTAAATTCCATACGAGTGCCTTAGTAATTTATTAGCTTGCTGGTGTCATATTGGAAACGGATGTGAGTGAGTTATGAGTGTGTACGTGATTTGTAAACGAGTTTTTGTGTTACCAGAACTAGGTGAATACGTGTTTTAGAGGTTTTTTATAATACAGAAGTGGTAAACGTGCATCAGTTAATGGTAAGTTTATAAGGTGGTGGAATCCTTTGTGGTTCGACTCTGGAGGCACCACCGTCACACCCATTTCTACTTAATAGCAACAGTGTTGACGCAGTGCAAACGCTGCTATTTTCTGATTTAAAGGGCTTAGAACGGGAGACATACTTAATCGAGGCGATCCAACGTAATCCTCACAGGTAGTAATCTATGGGCTGTTGCCACTTACCGTCAGATGGACATCCTCGTTCGCTGCTTCGATGATATATAAAAAGCTACTGCCGATTAATTAATTAATTTACTCATTTATTTTTAATTAATCAATTTAATTGATTAATTTTATTATTACATTTTAATATATTCAATTTAATTATCACTTTTTAATTAATTTATTTAATATTTTTTAGTAAAGTAATCAATACCGAACTATAATGATAAAATTATCGCATATATTAGGAATCGCATTAAGATAATCATTTAGCGGAAATTAATAACCAATGAAGGCAGGCCACTAATTAAATTAGATATCGGCGTTGTCATAATCTTATCAGAATATAGTGACGTGATATTAAAGTGAATTTGAATGAGCTTACGAAAATCAATTAAAAATAAGTAATGCTCATATTTTGCGTATTTATACGTATTCTTGGGATTCTTTCTTGAATTTTGTACCAAACGTCACCTCCTTTTTTTTCGGGGGAAAACCTTCAAAAGGTACCCGGTACCGTGGGGGCGACACAGAGTTATGTGGGATTTTTACCTATTAAAACCCTCCCGGTGGCCGTCCTCAGCGCTACGTACAGGACTCCGGAATCTCCGTGGGAACACAACCGGAGTCCTCTGAGCGCATTGCCCCGTCGGGCTCCGCTCAGGTGACGTGTACGCGTCACGTCCTATTGTTATAAATTCA
>DWRA01001494.1:0-16825 GCA_018250295.1 Spathilepia clonius
GCTTAACGCTGCTGTTATTAGGCAGAAATAAGTGTGGCGGTGGGGCCGCCGGAGGCGAACTACTAAGGGGTCTACCACCTTTAAATATTATATAGTCTTTGATGTTATCGCATTAACTTAGTAAAATCCTATTCATTCTTGACGTAAACATCTACGTTATAATCAACTTTGTAGGTTTTTAGGAAAACTAGCGAAAATTTTGTATTTACCGTAAAATGGAATTTCTATCAAAAAGATCGACAATATAAAATAAAAGAACACACGTTGATTTAATGGATTCATTCGTCACTTGCAGTGATTAAAAACTTGTATGGAAAGAACGATTATCTATTACGAGTCTATTTTGTTACTTCGTCGTCACAGTGTCATATTTGGAAAGACATCAAAACGGCTTATAAACGGACTTTGAATATTAATATCGACAGTTTGACTTGATGTCATCATAAGTTTATTGGTTCAGAGATATATTTGTGGGCGATGTTTTACACCAATATTGTAAATTGGAAAGTATTTTATTAGTTCTGCTTTGCATAAGAAAGGAAATTTAAATTTTATTGATGTATTGACAAACTATATTTAGTACATAATAGGCTGGTTGCACACCGTCGCGTCTCATGTAACTTTTGTCTGCCTCGTGTGTTAACCGCTTTACGGAGATAGAAAGAAGCGACGTAGAGCACGGACATTCTATTAACAGCTCATGTTTCGTACATTTCAGAAGGATTGCAGTATAAAGTCCAGTCTGCACGTTCCGTTCTCGACATCGCTTCTGTGTGGCCTGCGACTTACACTTATCATTTTAACGTTTGCGACTGTGTATTCCGTTTTCGCCGCAAATCGCTTCTGTATGACCTGCGACTTAGACTTGTCATTTTGTTGTATCAATTTCCGTCAATGAGTTCCATCTTTGCCGCAGAGCGCTTTTATATGTCGTGCGACTTGTCATTTTAATATATCAATCTGTGTCTGTACGTTTTGTCCTCGCCGCACGTCGCTTCTGCGTGACCTGCGACTTAGACTTGTCACTTTAACACTTGAGTTATTACATAACAGAATTACTTAGTGGACGTGCAGCTTACAGGATTAGCGGTTAAGAGGATTGAGTCCTCTTGATCTAAATCTTGGTCTTAGGAATCTTAGGCCAATTACTCAGTATGAGGTTGATGTATACATTATATATTTAGAGGGCCCACGTGGTGAAACGGTCACCATACCGGTCTGACACGCAATGGGTTCCGGGTTCGATCCTCGGCCAGAGATATTTAAGTTATGAATTTAGAATTCTGTTCTGGGTCTGGGTGTTTGTCTTTCACGACACAGGGAATCCTAGTGTGCGGCTATGTGTGTAGAAATCGTTTTTTTTCTTATCTGTGTAACTGTATCTTGGTTTGTCCGTGTTGCAATTTAGACTAAAATCTAAACCGGTTTTTTGTTTTATTTTACGAAGCTGAAATAAGGAAGGCGGGAATCATTTTTTATGATTGAAGTAGCAAACGAACATGCAGTCCATTTGTAAGTGGTATCACCAATGGACATCTATAACACCCCAGATATCACTTTAGTCCTCCGTGACAGCGGTCACAGACGCGTTGTTATCCTTTAGGATGAGTTGGAACGCCTTAAATTAGTATGTCTCCCTTCAAACCAGAATAAAGCAGCGCTAAATACTGTAATAAAAACCAAACATCAATCAACCAAACCAGGTTTGAATATTAATATCGACAGTTTGACTGGATGTCATCAAAAGTTTTTTGGTTCAGAGACATATTTGTGGGCGATGTTTAGACCAATACCGTAAATTTGAAAGGTTTTTGTGAGTTCTGTATTGCATAAGAAAGGAAATTTAAATTTTATAGATGTATTGACGAACTATATTTACTACATAAAAGGCAGGCTGCATATCGTCGCGTCACACAGAACTTTTGTCTGCCTCGTGTGGTAATAGCTTTACGTTGATAGAAAGAAGCGACGTGCAGCACGGAAATTCTATTAACATCATGTGTAATCAACCAAACATCAACCAAACCAAACCAAACATCATGTGTAATCAACCAAACATCAAGTTTAAGAACATTATGAAGAACTTCCTCACGATATATTCCTTCACTGTTACAGCTGTCAGTTGAATAAAACGCATTGCCACAGATTATTAATACTTACAATGTTGATATAAAATCGTATAGAGCGGAAATATTCAGTTGAAATATTATGTTATTAGGCAGGACTAAAAAAAAACAAACATCAATTTTAAGAACATTATGAAGAAATTCCTCACGCTATTCTTTCACTGTTACAGCTGTCATTAGATTTTTTTTTAATGGTTTTACGGCCTTAGCTTCCTGCCTTTCAGCCTAACTTTATTAACTTTAACTTTCATATTTTATCGTATTCCAACTTAAGTGATTCGACTTTGATAGCCGTTGTTATTTTCTTTCTTTCTTGTTGAATTAAACGCATGGCCACAGATTATTAATACTCAAAATGTTGACTCAAAATATTAAGTTGAAATATGAACAAAATTCGTGGAAAGAACTTTGGAGAGAAAGTACAGTGAAGTACTAATAGAAGAGCATTGTTTGCAAACACTATCGGTCGATAAACGGTACTTCTAGTTATCGTTATATTCGTTATACATGCTTATATCTACGCATGCAAGAATCTTCGAGAAAAAATGTTCGTTTTACTAATAGTACCTAGATGACCGAGCTTTGCTCAGTGTACTAAAATTAACAAAAAAATAAAACCGAATTTCATGTCACAAAAAGCAAAAAATAATTTAAACATTTGTTTAAATTATCCGCGCCCATAGATGTTTCACGTCAAAACAACAGTTTTAAGCGATGGTGTGATTCGCTTTAAAGGGCCTGTTACTTAGTCCTCAGAAGTATCGACGCATTTGCGGTCGACATCAGGTAGGATTCTAATCTTATTTGGGGTCGATAACAGACGTCCATGGGCGTCAATTGTCAATTACTATCAGGTCGACTGCATGCTTGTTTGCTATTTCTATCGTTTAAAAAAATAATAATGTTACATATAAAGATTTTATTAATTTATTTATTATTATTATTATTTGTTTATTTACTTATTTACTTATATTACAAATGCTTTTGTATGTTTTTTTTTCATGTTTTTTTTTAATTCTGTTTTTTAAATTGTCTATGATTAATTGATCCGTTGTAAGTAAATTAAATACATAGACACAAATGTTATGAATAACATTTATACACTTTGAAAGATACTGATAAATAGTTAATAAGCGGTGTTTTCTCATTTGCAAGATTTGTATCTTGCAAATGAGAAAATGTAAATGTGTAAATAATTGTTTATGATAGACAGTCTATTGTATCCTATACATAAAGTTTTAACTGTGTTAATATTTTAGATTGACATTTAAAGCACCCACTGACGACTGAACCAGTTCGTTTGAACTTGTAACAATAGAAATTCGTTTTGTTAGAAGGCAGCTGTAACATAATATTGTACGGCGAACTCGTTAGCTGTTAGGATCGTATATCGCAGGCCATATGACGCAATGACAGGCGTCACAAGGTGATAGGTATCTGTATTACATCTATGTAGAGTATACATAAATTGTCTATGGTTTTGAATGTTGTAGGCTCAAAAAAACAACAGTTGTAGCAAAAACTTTGAACCCCTTTTTTACGAAAATTATACAAACGGATGAGTATGAAATTTGGCACACCTACCTATAGTTTATATAGAGCAGTGCAGAATAGTAATAAAGGTAGTACAGGTGGTAAAGGTGGTAGAACCATTTGTAGTTCGACTCTGGCGGCACCACCGCCATCATTTCTGCCTAATAACAGCAGTGTTAAGCGCTGCTGTTTCTGGATTGAAGGGTGTGGTAAGGGAGATAAACTTAACGAGGCATTCCAATTTAGTCCTCAGGGGTAGCAACGCATTTGTGGTCGACTTCAGTTGGGATTCTAATCTTACCTGGAGTGGATTACAAATGTCCATGGAAGGCAGTTGCCACTTACCATCAGGTGGACTGCGTGCTCGTTCGCTACACTACTATATAAAAAAAGCGATTTAAATTGTAGTTCCGGGTTTACACACTTTTACTATTTAGTTAGTAAAACGCGCGTTTTCGATAACTTGGAGGTAGAAACGTTTGTCGTTTAACTCCGGCAGCAACACCGTTGCTCCTATTTATGCCTAATAACAGCAGTGTTAGCGCTGTTGTATTCTGGTTTGAAGGGTGTGGTATGGAAGCCATACTTATTCTCAGCGTACCAACTTAGTTCTCAGGGGTAGCAAAGCATCTGTGGTCGACTTCATTCAGGACATGTGATTTAAGGCTAGTATTATCGCGGAATTGATACATTTTGTTATGTAACGGAGTTCCGCCGTGACCACGATCCATGCAACTGGGTAGAAATATCGGTAACTAAGAACTCAAAATTTCGTATGGTAAGTACCCGTTACATAACAAAATGTTCATTCAGGACTCTAATCTTATCTGGGGTTGATTACAGAAGTAGGGGCAGCAATAGCCACTTACCATCTCGTGGACTGCATGTTCATGTGCTGCTTCCATCACATAAAAAATTTTTATTTAGTAGTCTTTGAAGTCTATATATCCAGTGGTCTTTGAAGAGTTTATGACACTGTCGTTCGTTGTTTTTTTTATATTTGCTGGAGTAGCAAACGGGCATGCAGTCCACATGATGGTAAGTGGCAACAGCCGCCTATGGACATTTGTGATCCACCCCAGATAAGACCAGAATCCCAACCAAAGTCGACCACAGATGCGTTGCTATCCCTGAGGACTAAGTTGGAATGCCTCCAAGTTTATCTCCCTTACCACACCCTTCAAACCAGAAGACAGTAGCGCCTAACACTGCTGTTATTAGGCATAAATAAGTGGTGGTGCCGCCGGAGTCGAACTACAAAGGGTTCTACCACCTTTAAAATATGTGTAATGTGTAAGTATTGAAATTAGAATTGAATTGAATGTAATATAATGTTGTACAGTTCAGCGTTTCGGTTGAAAGGTGTACATCTCGACTGACTTACATATGAATCAACCTTGGTTCTTAAGAGTGGCAACCCATCTGTGATCGATTTCAAGTAGAACCTGTTCTATATGTATAGAGTTGATCATATATGTCCTCAGCTGGCAATGAAGAACATCGGATGGACTTGTTTGCTACTTCAATCTTTAAAATAAGTTTATACTCGATATGGTCCTTTGAATTATGATTAGTTGTATTATGTGTTCGTGTATGTTTTAATCAACTTATAATGTGAATGAGGCATGTATGTATGTGTCTACGAATAACTAATTAACTTACACTTACATAGCATTATTCTCTAAATGTCTTTGTGTTAGTGTAGTTTTTTTGCCAGTAATCAGGGAGAAAACTATTTTTATTTGTTTATATAACTTTATATGTGTGACATATTTGATGTTTTAATAAAAAATTTGTTAGTACTATATTATAGTAATTTATTATCGTGTTTATTTTAGTGGGTGGTGCGGTGGGCGGTACCGTGGGTACGGTGGGCGGCGCGGCAGTGGGCGGGGCCGTGGAGACGTCGTTGCTGCAGCGGCAGCAGTACCAGCGGCTGCAGCAGCTTCAGGCGCAGCGGGACCATGCGGCGCATCATCATGCTGCTGCTAAACAGGTATATTACCTGAAGTTGATTAAAGTGTTGAGCTCAAGTATCATTTATAAATTCGTGTAAAACCATAACATCTGCATAGTGGTACAGATGCGGAATTAATGCTAGAAGCATTCTATCCTTTCGCAGAATGCGAATGCAATTTTTGTTTTTTTTTTGTGCAATGGAAGAAGTAAAAACGTGCAGTTCAATTTAAATTTGATCACGGGTTCAAAATCCCAAATATGATACAATTTCTACCTGAAGGTGATCATAAATATTAGCAAACACAGGTATAGTTTGTTTAGCACTCATGTGTTAAATATTATTTTTTAAATAGGTTTAGGGTAGCAAATGAAACAGAAAATTATTAACTAACATCAACTTTTAAAATTTGCGAAACTATTGTGAACAATTTACTTTAGCACTACGATTGATTTTGAGTTCGCTAGAGTCGTCATAATCGATTAACGAATAGGATACGAATAAATGTATATACATTTATTACCATTTGTTCATTTGAAAAATTGTATCGCGAACCTTATGTGGTCCAGGTGGCGCCGGTGACGCAGCACGTGGTGGCGCCGCTGCCGGAGCAGCAGGTGGACGCGCTGCTCACGCCGCCCACGCCTGACCAGCAGCAAGGTAACTACCACAAACCACAACATAAGCTACTACTATAAATAAGAAATCGGAGGTGGTACAACCTAATTGTGGCACCACCGCATCACCTATTTCTGCCTAATAGCAGCAATGTTATGCGCTGCTGTATTCTGCTTGGATGGGTGTGGTAAGGGAGACTTACTTATCCGAGGCATTCCAACTTGGTCCTATGGGGTTGTGATGCATTTTTGGTCGACCTCTGGTAGTAATCATCGTAAATGCCCATAGGGGCGACGGCATTTGCCATCAGGTGGACTGTGGGCTCATTTGCTACGTCTATAAAGCCGGCGATAAGAAATTATTGATAACTACATAATTATATTTATTTATACATTTGTTCGATTTAAGCCGATAAGGGCCCAAGGTATAACGCAATGGTATTATACATAATTGTCCAATAAAGAATTTGATTTAATTATACTTAAAATGCATTGTTTTTTTATGTGTCATCAGGCGCAGGAGCTCTTCTCGTGAACCCGAAGACAAAGACAGCGCTGGCGAACATGTTGAGTATCCGCTTGCAAAGCACAAACGCACCGCCTGATCATGAGCCTTCGGCCGCGGGCACTCTTAGGTTGGTAGCCTCTGCCGCCGCGCTCATAAACCATTGTATTGCCCGACTAACATAGTAACATTACAATAACAGTCAATATTACAATGATTACAATAACTGAATTAAAATTAAAAAATAATTTAAGAAATATCGAAAAAACTTTTGTGATTTAATGTAATTTGTACAAATTAAAGCAGCATATTGTATTAAAAATATTAAGCCAATGTTAAAAGAAATATATTTGGACGAGATAAAATATGAAAAATTTCTATTCCTCAGTTTGCTAATGACGAAACCTGACAATGAGCCTTCGGCCGCGGGCACTCTTAGGTTGGTAGCCTCTTGCCGCGCTCATAAACCATTGTATTCCCCAATAACATAACAATAACAGATAAAAATATATTACAATAACTGAATAAATATATTTTATTAACAGAGTATAAATATTTAAATAGCAGATTAAATACAATAACTTAAATGAATTAAAATAAAATAATTTTAATTAAATTTAAATGCAAAAATAATTGATGTAATTTAATGTCATTTATATAAATCCAATCAATTTTTTCACAATATTGTAATTAAATAACACCTAACGTTTTAAAATTTTAAAGTTTAATTGAAATTTATTTGGAAGTGATAAACACAAAATTTTTCTACTCCTCAGTTTGGTAATGTCGAAACCTGACAATGAGCCTTCGGCCGTGGGTACTCTTAGGTTGGTACCATTTTCCGCTGCGCTCATAAACCATTGTATTATTTAAAATTACAAAATTAATAGTAGCGTTTTGAAAGAACTAAAAAATAAGCATTTTTAGGTGATACTATAAATATGTCCGGTATTTTTGTAATATTAGAGTACTGATTTAGGAACTAAGGAATTAAGGAGCTGCTATCAAAAACGTCCTAAGCAAATATGCTACAATAGAGGACCAATAGCAAATTTCATTAGTAAAAGAATTAACGTATTATTAGTAACGATGTCACGAAAAATTATGAAAAGTTATAGAGTTTAATTTTATACGAAAAAATCATTGCACAAGTGAACAAATAGGTAATATGATATTTACATATTTTTCATTGTTCCAAATTGAGTTTAAAAACAGATTTAAAATATTTTTCCAACGGCCGTGACATAATCAAATCGGCTTAATTTTAAAGTAATCCATTCATTTGAGACAATATTTACATGAATTAAGGGTCGCTTAATTATTACGCGGGTTTGCGTCCGCATGCGGATCTAGTTATCCGGGGTTCCTATCGTTGCCGCGACTTAACACACTAATGCGTATAACTAGCACAAGACAGTTTGCGCGCGAACCAGGGCTGCATGCGGTCGTAAATCCACGTGACAAGACAAAAGTAATAGATAATAGACTCAACATTCACTTATTAGTAAATAAATCTAGTAGGGGATGCTAAATTACTATAGGACTAAATAAAAATGTATTATTTCTATTTCTCAGTTTGGTCATGTCGAAACCCGACAATGAGCCATCTGCTGCAGGCACTTTTAGGTTGGTAGCGTTTTGCCGCGCTCATAAAACATTGTATGACCAACATAAATCGATATAATAATTATAGAGTATATAGAAAAAACAAATTCAATTTAAACTTAATGCTTGAAAATAAATTTGTAGACTAAAAAACTAAACGCGAATAAAGTAATTTTTTGTTTAAAATAAATTATTCACAGGATGATAAATGTAAAACAAATACATTTTACAAAGTAATACAAATTATGTAATTTGTAAAATTTCCTGTTTGTAACGTAACGTTAACATTCTACAAGTAAAATAATTTTCTGTTTTATATATTGTAAGATTTTAATATTTAAAAGATAATTATAATTTTATCAGCGCACAACATCTGTGAAACTTACTGAAAATATACTCTTTAACATTTTCTTTTAACGCGGCAAAAGTATAAAGATTCAGTATTTCTGTTCCCCAGTTTGGTAATGTCGAAACCAGATGAATCATCAGCCGCAGGTGCTCTTAGGTTGGTAACTGAATAAAAAGCTAATAAGCTATTGTGTTTGAAATAACAAAATTCAATAGCTTTAACAATATTTGTAGATCCACAATAAAAAGTAGTACTTATGTAGCGTAGTGTTTTATCATATTCAAATAAATATGAAATGGTCAATGATTACATGTCACAGATAGTGAAATAAATGTCATGAAATTACGAACTTAGAGAGAGAGAGAGAGAATTACGATTATTAGAGAAATTTCTCGAAACTGTGAAGTCTACGTAAATAGGCTATTGTCTAAAAGTCTCATTCTGTGAATTCTATTTGTGTATAGCAAAATTATTGTCAATGATCTGGACTGACCCAAGCGGAAAATGCAAATTAATCAAAAATCTTCCATAAAAATGCTTTTTAAATAACTGGATAGGTGGCCTTTTGTCCTAATTATATTTATGAACAAATTTAGATATGCTTAAATCAAAAATGAAATATTGTCCGTTAATAACAATACACAAAAAAAACATTAATGTGTCGAAGAAATGATAAAGTTAAACATCTTATGAATAATATAAAAAAACTTGTGCGCGTGTATCAATGTGTACACTTGTAAGATTGTATCGTAGGACCTGACCGTACCCCATAGCATTTCGTGTCAGATCATCATCATATCTAAAATACTTATAATTACATGGTAGCCTTTTCTGCAAAACGTTTCACATTTGCTAATTGATGGTCGATTTGTAAAAAAATACTGATAATTTTCCGAAACACCAAAAGTTATTAATTAGCAACTACAAAAGGTTTTCATTTAATTAGGATAATGATACTAGTATAAATGAGTACGGTGGAATACGGTATAATATTAAATTATTACTAACATTAAAATTGGAAAATACAATTAAAAATAATGTAAATACATACGTGATCAAAATTAAATGCTTAGTTATCAAAACCCGTAACATATATCAATTTTAATACAATTCTTTACGAGCGCGGCCCATAGCTATATTATATTTGGGCGTATGTTTTTGACAAACTCGGAAACGGAATGCCCTAGCTAATAAATGTTGGCTTATCATTTCAATGTATAAATATGTCATTAATTTATTGCCTCAGTACTGGTCACCTCGCCCTGGAGCGTTTAAAGAAATATTATGTATGAAGTACAATAATTTAATAAATTATGGACGTGGGAATAGGGATGCCATACCTTCTTAGTGTAATGGATAAGATGACTGATGTTGCAATCTCCTATAATGCATTTACATGTGTACTGTTTCCAAATATAATATTTTTTCAAGTTTAACGCCAAAAATATATTTTTCTACATATTTAAAATTATGCACGAAAAGGATCCCAAGTGTCATGGCGTCTGCTGATATGACGTCACACTTCAAAATTTCATAGAAAAGTTCAAGCAAACGTTGATGCGTAGTGAAGTATGATGTCACTCGCTCCGATTAGTATTTTGTACACAACATTTACACTTTCATTTATATATAAAATATACATCTCGAAAGTTTATGTTAAAACTTGGTCATTTTTAAGAGTCGTTAGTAATGGCCAAACCCCGCTCACTCTGAGAGAAGACCCGTGCCTGCCATTGACATAGCATTGGGTTGACCATAGACGACATGCTCGTTTCCTATGTATCGTTATAAAATGAATAATCCATTTTAAAAAATTACGTATGCGTATAAATCAATTAAATACTAACAATAATACGGTAAGTGGTATTGTACGTTGAAAAAGAGTAGGTCGAGGGTGACCGGTACTGAGGTTTAAGAATGGTGACTCAATCGTCCACTGCTTGCTGTTCATATGCTATTACTTCCGAAACTCATCACAGTGGGTATCTTTTTAATCTTCAGTGATAACAGGTAATCATTGGATTTATTAAGATTAATTAATTTTGGATTCAAATTGGTGTCATTACGGATCAAGTCGGCTTCGCAAAGCGCTTTTTATGTCGTGTACATTACATTATTTTTTTTCTTTTTGTAAATTGAGCGTTTAGTATATTTAATGTTATGTAATTAGAGTAAAGATTTTGTTGTAATTTTTTTCAAAATCTCGATGTATTTTTTGTAGATGAGATTTACGATTTTGGCCTTTTGATAATAATTATATGTGTTTTTCATTAATTATTGTAGATGGTGGGATTTTTTTAATGTATCTACATTTTTTTAAGTGTACATTGTTAGATAGATTTTTTCTAAATGTTAAATGAATGGTATTTTATTAAAAGAAGTAAAGAAAAGCAGATGTGTATTTGTAAAATATGACACTTCGTTAATTTTACAGAAAAATAAGAAATACATGTAAATAAGTCTATAGAAAATTTATGTCAAAGTTTTTGTTATTCATGAATTATTTTCAATAACTCCGCTTTTCTTTGCAGCTTTAATAAAGAATGTAATTTGATTTAAATATAATATACATTACAAAACACAATTAATTACACTTATAAACAATTTTAACAATCACTACATATTTGCCATGAAATAGCTGTATATGTTATAAGCAAGGACCTAAGGTATTCACTTGGGCGAATTTATTCAATTCATCTGCCCTATTTTAATATAAACTTATTGGGTAGATTTGAATAATATCTTAATCTGACGTGATAAACACTTTTCAATAAGCAGCTTTACGGAATACATTGATATACATATTTAATAGTTGAAAAATAACATACATACGGACAGATATTTATACCAACAAAGATACATCCGAACATACTCCACAAAAGATTTCGATGGTAGACACGGTAACTATAAAAAACATGTTAAGAATTACTGTTTTAAGCGATAATATTTCAAAATTCACACGCATATATAGAGAGAGAAAGACACGCGCATAGATACACAGAGACACAAGACCCGGTCGCTTAAGAAATACGGCGTTGTGGGCCGAAAAACAGATCATGTATGTGGTCAGAAAAAATAGAAACGATAAGCCTATTTCTGTCCTGCAACGGCAATGCTTCGTTGTTGTGTTCTTATTTGAAGGTAAGAAAGAGTACACGACGCTTTCCAAATTAGTCCAACGCTACGGTGGCCAATCTCAGGTAGTATATAATTATATCTGGAGTTTATAACAAATTGCTATTGACAGCAGATGGACTGCAATCTTATTTTCCTCTCCTATAAAAAATATAAATTTTGAAACGATCTGGTTTCAGACATAAGGTTACAACACACACACAACAAGACAAACCGCTATATCGCTTAAGCCAGCACCAGGTTTACCAGCCAGTCAGTAGCCCTGCCACTGGTAGGTTATTGGTGATAACAGTCGTTACGTTAAAATACAAGGCACATATAACCGCGAAAAAAAATACAATCTCTGGCTTGAGCGATGAGGCTACAAACTAAACACGCACAGACACTAAAATACACACTAACCCGGGCGATCGCTTAAGCCATGCGGTGTGTTGCGCGCAGGTTGATGACGGCGGCGCACGCGGCGGGCGGCGCCGTGCGGGCGCCCGCGCGCCTGCTGCTCGGGCCCGCACACCACCCGCATCAAGTACCTACACCGGTATGAATGTCTTTTAAACTTAAATGATGTATCTTTTTCTCGATTGAAAATTATTTAATTTATGTACAAGTTTTTTTTTGCTTTTAAACTTGCGAGGTATTAAATACCGTTCTCAAAAAAATATTTAATACCTCGCAAGTTTAAAAGCAAAAAAGAACGGTTTTTTTAATAAACTCTTAGGTGTATAGGTTTTTTTACAATGTTTTCCATTACCGTTCGACGTCAACCCATTACAGTCCTACTGCTAGGCACACGTCTCTCATATAGTTCACTGCGCTGACCAAGTGCGATTTGGTAGACTTCAACCTAGGGAAATTTTTTTTAAAGAACTTTGGTGTCAAGGAGTCCTTATTGTGTTTCCTTTAAGCCTTTTAGTAAGTGACAATTAATTTCTAATAATTAATTTCACATAACTTCGAAAAATCGGAGGACTCGATTGAGAGGCTGTAACACGACCACTAGGCTATCACAGCTTTACCGTTATAACAAGTGATAATTATTAAACCGCATTTAACTTTGAAAAGTCGTTTGTCCCTGTGGTGCTTGTGTCCACCCGATTGAGGTTGCGTTTCGACCTCTAGGCTAGAATTCCGACCATCAGGTGATAATCGGTTAAGGAATCTATATGTAAAGAAAACATAAGAATATCTTTTTGGAGTAGCGCAGTGAAGCGTACTTCACGAAAAACATATTTCAGGCCGCCTTCAGTTATAGAGAGGATTAAAAAAACATTAAATCGTTGTTATTATGTGGAAAAAGTTGAACGGAGTAGATTAAACCTATCATTTTTAAATTTTGTTGAGTTCAAATTTAGTTAAAAAAGTAATTTATGGTTTAAGTCCATAAGATAAAAAATCCAATTGTAGCCTCAGAAATTAAGTGTGGGTAATACTGACTTGCACTAGCACGGGGCAATGTATCGTGGGGACCACAGACACAAAGACGAGTACATAAACACCCAGACCCAGAATCAATTCATAATTTGAATGTTTGCCTATCCTAAGATGGAATCCTGTGGTTGCCAGATCTCTACACTGTCTGGACTTTTCGACTTCCAATAACCTTACTGAGGTTATTCACAGACAGCTCATAATTCACTTTATTTAAATTTACGTAGCTAACATTTAAGATCTAAAGCACTATAAAATTCCATCAAAAGCCCACACAAGCTCAGAGCAGGAAACGTCACTGTCAAGGTATTATTGAAAGCGTCCATGAACTGCAAAAGCATGACCGCTTAGCAGGCGAACTGCAACTCACTCCTTTACACCGAGACTGTATTTTATACCTTACACCCCTACATTAAAGATTGGTGAAGTGATAGTTATAAAAATCAGTGCCAGTGTCAATTGGTACTAAGAACTGTAAACATGTCGGAATGGACGTGTTTCTGTTATTATTTTCTACTTAACCTTTCATATTTGCCTTGGCTGGCTCTCAGAAACGCATTACCTATATACACATAAATAATTTCGTCAAACAACAATTACGGTGCTCTTCACGATTCTACCAACAATAAACACACGGATATTTACGTAATGAAATTTGCCATATGTGTACGTTTAGGCTTGTTTTGCACTCGGTGGAGCACGAAGCGTTTTTGTTAAATTAAATTAGGAATCAAATGAGCATGGCGAAGCATTGGCGATTCCTCTGGTGTTGCAAATTTTCATATGTGACGGTGACTGCTTTCCATCAGGTAGCCCGTCTGCCTTTTCATCAGGTTAAACAATAAAAAAATAAATGTAGTACGCCTTCTGTTTAGTAGTATCGCTTCCAAATATCTGCAATCAATTATAAAGACCAGTTGTCCTTTTTATGTTAAGTTTTAGAATCATTCCCGATTCCTACACACCTATATCTGCTCTGAGCATTTTAAGTACTACAGTGGTCTTGTTTGAATATTGTTAGGGTATATATACTCAGACAAGTCATTTTAAGTACATTATCAATAATACCATAACTATTGGCATCTTACGGCTGATCGTCGTGAATCTTGGTCGTCCAAGCATCGCAGCGATCCAATCGCTACGTGCACAAACAGCCTCTTGTGCGCACATATAATAATTACAACGTAGTCACTAGATCTTTCCGTTTCAAAATAGTATCCACGATCTCACTCAAGGTCGTTGCATCAAAATTGGAGCGTACATCAGGGTTGCCAACAAAATTTCAGATTAAGGGAATTTTCAGAATAAGCTTTAAAAATACGTATATTATAGACATAATACTTGAAAAGCTATAGAATTGTAAACAATGACGTCGATATGTTAGTTACTCGTTATTTTTTTTTTAAGTATATTATTGCACTTTTTGCACAATTTGACTGTTTTATATTATAATATAAAAGGTAATGCTCAATCACTTTGAAAATTTCGAAATCAAGAACAAAATTGAAAAGATTTAACTACAATACGGTATTTTTGAGTACTATCCACTTTTTGAAAGTATAGTACCTACCATACTATACGTATATTTTTGCACTGTTGGCACCCCTAGCGTACAGTGACCATTAATCAAGTGGCACAAGAGATATTTGGGCCGCAGTGTCAATGTCACTAAAAATTGGGTTGACGCGAAAGCTGAGGACGTGTGAGAAATTGCATTTTATGTGTATTTTTGCAATTAGCATTTCTAAAATTAACCGCTAACCTACATAAGTTTTTTATAAACAGGAGAGTGTAAACTTCGTGGTTCGACTCCAGAGGCACCACTGCCACACCTATTTTTACTTTATAACAGCAATTAAGTGCTGTGTGTTCTGTTTTGTAGGTAAAAAGACTTACGTACTTTCTAACTTAGTCCTACGGCTACCCTCGCATCGGTAGCAGACCTAAGGTAAGACTACAATCCTATCTCAGATTGATTAAAGGTGTCCATTTGACAGTAAGCATACATAGGCAGACTGTCTGTCTTTGCGCTTTTAATACATTTTGAGTTGATAACTGAAGTCTATAAGCAGTAACTCTCCTTCAGATCCTGGTTTGCACTTAAACCTAATCAAAAACTTTGAAGATGCGTACAAAAGTACGCGTAACCATTTTTAACCAACGGTTTTGTCCACTTATTCGTTGAAATTTCTCACAAAATGTTCTCATACCCATTTTTATAGCCTAGATATAGTCAACAAAAATGGCACTCCTCCCAAACTTCCCGCGCAACCGTAAATACTCATTACGATACAAAACTCCGGGAAAATGCTTATTCCTCTCCCTCCCTTGTTAATATATCATTATGTACATAATTGAGATTAAAGTTGCTTCAGATAAGGCAATTTCTATTAGACTAAGGTGTACGAAACACTTTCAAGGAACTGAAATTATTTTACGTAAGGGTCCCGTTTATGTCTATAGACATGAAGGTGGAAGGTGGTTTAATGACAATGACTGCGCGCGTGGTATACATGTTAAGAAAGGTAACTATGAAACGATAGGATATAAATGATACGCACCCAGATCAGATCCGCACGCGGACATGTGATAAGAAAAATGCCTTAACACTTTTTTCTAAACTTTCTTTTATTTTTTTCTACATAATCCAGGCATTTGTAAAATAAACTTTAATCAAAATAATATATACCGATTAAATATTTAGTCCTCGTAGAACTAAAGATAATTTTGCGAAAGTTGGCAACCCTTATAATTATTATTAATGAGCGTATTAAAACACGCTTAAGCCATGGTCCTGAATTAACAGCGTTGCTACCCCTTAAACAATGTGATATTACCAGTAATGGAAATAGTATTTGGAATTAATGATCATTTTCTTTAACGGTGAATGAAAACGTCGTGAAAATACCTGTTTTTTTTAGATAAATTGAGATAGCAAACAAACATTCTGTTTACCTGATGGTAAGTGGTCACTGCTGCTTGTGGATATTTGTAATGACGGTAAATAAGGTTGAAGTCATTCTTAGGTCGGTCCCAGATGCGTTACTATGTCTTATAATTAAGTTACAACTTGATTAAGTCTGCTTTACTACACTCTATAAACCATAACTTAGCAGCACAAATACTGCAGTTATTTTAGAACCTTTTGTGGTTCGATTCCTATGGCTTTCCTGCTAACAACTATAGTGTTAAGCGCTTCTGTGTTCTCGTTTCAAGAGTGTGGTAATGGCGAATGGCAGTCCTTAGAGATGGCAACGCATTTGTGACCGGCCTCAGGTAGGATTCTAATCTTATCTGAGGTCGTTAACGTATGTCTATGAGCGGCAGATGACACTTACCATCAGGTGCACTGCATGATCGTTTGCGACTTTCGTCAAATAAAAAGCAGATATAAGTTAAACAAGTGTAACTAGGCTGTCGAACTACCAAGGATTCTATCACCTTTACTAATACCCCAGCCCCAAGCTAGTAGCAGCAACATTGAAAACAAACACCAGCCCTGACCTAACAGCCTGTGTTTTAACTAATCTCTAAAATGTTTAAAGGTGGTAGAACCCTTTATAGTTCGAC
>DWRA01001495.1:0-16823 GCA_018250295.1 Spathilepia clonius
ACACCCTGCAAACCAGAAGACAGCAGCGCTTAACACTGCTGTTATTAGGCAAAAATGGGAGTGGCGGTGGTGGTGCCGGAGTCGAACCTCAAAGAGTTCAAACATCTTTAATTTATTGAATTATTTCAACTTGGACACGGAACAAACGGAGCAATGTCATATATTTTCGTTTTTTTTGTTCCTCTTTAGGATATAAAACTAATCTAACCTAACTTAACCTAACCAGTAACTAAAAATGTTACCTACAATTCCTTATAACATCAGCTATTTACCATTGAAAGTCACGTCAAAATTGTTTCTTGCCTTTGGCGTGACGGCTGTAACGCAATTTTGATTTTCCAAAACAAATATGAAGGGAATAGCGCCGAAATATTACTTGGCGAACGCGTTTTTCCGTTCAGCTATTTGATCCCGGAAGAATTCGGAAAAATCACTTCAGCCTTTAATAAATCGTGCGTCAAAAGAACACAAACTACGAGCCATGGTGTGTAGGGTTGTAACTTCTCGAAGTTTTCGACCACAGTAACAATGTTCAAAATCTATATATTAGTACGTGAAGCAAAAACTTTGTACTCCTTTTTACGAAAATTATGCGGACGGAGTATGAAATTTGGCACACATATAGTTTGCATAAGGAATCAGTGCAGAATGCTAATATATTTTTTAAATAATGAATAAAAATACATTAAAACAATTAGAAGAACAGTACACACTACCATGGATTTGACAAACACGAATATAATACTCTTTTGTTTATGGTTAAAATGAAAAGGTGGTCAGATTGAGAATAATATCATATTATTTGTCTAGTCTTACTGAATGTCAAATATAACTTCAGTGAATTCCACTTGAATTTTTTTTGCCACAAGGGATAAATAGGGACTTTTCAGGATTTCATTAGAATGGTATCCCTTACGTGCCTGTAAATTTTCAGCTTGTTGTGAATTAATGTAAAGGTACCTCTAAGTTTTGGGCTAATTTGGCCCGGCTATGAGCAAAATCAGTGACTCATAAGTATTGTTTTTTTTTTCGGAAATTTAAGTTAAAGAGGACACCATAACATTAAATCTCAAAAAAAAAACATTTATTCAAAACTGATTCAAACAAAACTTTTTTTGAACATAAGTGGCTGCTGCCGCAGAACATTCAATTCCTGCACCATGTTGGCAACAGCGGCGTAACTATTGAGGACTAAATTTGAACGCCTCGTGAGACTTAATCATCAAACCGAAACCAAACCACTAAGACTACTGTTACAAGGCAGCAATAGATCTTCTAAGGACTAATAACCGGGAATGTTTACTAGAGATTACATATCGTAAAGCTGCAAGTTTCAACCCTAGCACGAGGCAGAGAGCCTACGAGGCACACTGGGTGCAAATAGAACGTAATTCTCGCGCGAAAAACTAAAAGAGAAACGGGAAAATTCGAAAGGCCCCGATTTCCCTGTCCATTGTCGTTTTCTATTTTTTTTCATCTTATTTAGCGCTTTGTCGGCGAGCCCTTTGAAGTCCCTCCCCTCGAAGGGGTGTTACAAATTGCGTCACGGCTGTATTTCGTAACGCTACTACTATTTATTTAAGTTTGAACTCGAATGTCGAATATACAATGCGTTTATGTTAATTTGTGTTTGCCCGGCTTAAAATTACGTAAGGATGGGGGTAATTCGGGGTTTAATTTGAGTTACGCAGTGGTGTTTTTTAAGTTTGCCTTCAGGCTAAAGATACTGGGTTTGAATTCATTTCTAAGCTAATACAGATTTAGATTCATGTGTTTCCGAAAGTTTACTAACCTACAGGAATTTAATAAATAGTTACATGAAAACTTATATTACTATTAAAACTAAAATGGAATGTGTCAAAAAATGTCAAACCTTTAAACCAGAACGCAGCAACACTAAACTTCTAAGGACATAAATTGGAGTGTTGGTAATGCCATAACAGAAGAATGGCAAAAAACTACATACATTTATACATATAGATGGTAGCTACGAAGGTTACTTCTGTATTTTTACGTCATCATTATTAAACTACTGTACAATAATATACCGTATCGATTAGAATACAAATATTTAAGAATACAGTACATAAAACATGTAGTAAGTAAACTCAGCGCAATCTACGAGAATTCAGAGTAAACACGACGCGCGCGCGTTTGACAAGTTAGTATGTCAACAGGACCTGACGCGGCGACACTGTCACGTGACAATTGGGAAGACAATACATCTAATAAGAAATTACATCACAAAAACTGGCTCAATTCTAACACAATTTATGTGTAAAACAATTTGTAAATGCAGTGTAATTTACGAGAATTTTGTTAACTGACACTTGACATATGATGCGTAATTGACAAATGACATGTCAACAAGATCAAACATGACAATATTGTAAGTCACGTGACAAGTCTCAGAATACCCATTTAAGGAGAATACATGTTAAATTTAAACACAATAGGAAATCCTATTATACATTTCCTGTGCCAAATGAAAGAAAGTCAGAGCAATATACGAGAATTTAGAGTAAACTTGACGCGGCGCTATTTGACAAGTTAGAGTATCAATAAATACTGACGTGACAACACTGTAAGCTACGTGACAAGTGGAAGAACATCTGTTTTAGTATAGTACAAGTTGAATTAAAACACAGTAAAAATTCTTGTGCATTTCTGATACGAAATGAAACAAGTAGAAAAGTGAGTGCAATCTACGAGAATTTAGAGTAAACTTGACGCGTGGCGCTATTTGACAAGTTAGTATGTCAACAAGACCTGACGTGGCGACACTGAGTCACGTTACAACGTTAAAGACAGTGACATTGTATATATGTATATGTGCGTAAATATACAACTATTAAAAATACTAAAAATACAAGTGTGTGTCATTTTTAAATTACTGACATGTTTTAAAGTTGATCTCATAACCTAAACTTAATTGTACCAGATATCTTTTTTTATGTCAATCTGATTTATTATATATTTATTTAGTATGAGCTTATCTTTCATGGATTCCGACAGTGTTTTTACAGTTAAGAGTTCCAGGTTCAATCCTGGCAGCGTTTGATGTCTAAACATGGAATTAAAATATATTTTCCGATTATGCCGTCTACGTAATTTATGTAATAGTTTTTGTGGGTATTTTCCAAAACACTCGTGTCACTATGATTGATGGGGTTATTTATTATTTACTTTAACAAAAGTTATCTTTACATTACTAGAGATAAACAGATCGTATGTAATGATTTTTTTATCAGTGCCACAATACCTAATGGATATTGTTTTAAAGCTTTATCCTTAGTTTAATTGATAAGATAAATTTAAATGGTTATATTATGTTTATGGCATGTTTTAAAAATTGAAACACATGTTATAGAATTAACGGAAATCGACAAAGTATTAAATGTTAATAAGATTGTAAGATTAAACGGTGTTAATTTTTCTCTACAATTATCTTTAACAGTGTGGTAAGACAAAAGGCGTTCCAAGTTAGACGCACCAATACGACAGTTTTCAAAAAAATGTCAAAGTAATGAATGCTGGGTTGCAGTAGTATCATAACACTTATTTCTGCTTTAAGCAACAGTGTAGGGCTAGAGCAAGGTCCATTTGTAAGGTGTGGTCGTCGTCACCTCATTGTTGTTGCACTGGCATGGGTCTCCTCTCTGAGAGGGGGTTAAGACAGTCCACCGCGCTGGTCAAGTGCGATTTAGAAGACTTCACATATCTTTGAGAGTATTTTTAAGAACTTCTTCGCGATGTTTTCTTTATCGTTAACGGGAATAATAATTAATTTGTAATAAGCACATAAATTTGCAAAATCAGATGCGTTCGTGGAATTCGAAGCTGGGACCCCCGTCCGAGAAGTCGAGTTTCAATAATTACGCTATCGGCTTGTAAAGTGTAGTAAGTACACATATGAGGCATTCTAACTTTGTAGATCGATGACGAATGATGTAAAATATAGCTTTAGTTAGAAATTCTGCTCTTTTTAATAATTTACCGAAATGCTTAAATACAGAACTATGATTGATATTCCAATTTAATTGTTATTTACAACTAAATTACATTTACAACATAAAATATATAAATAGATTTTACATCAAATTTGTAAAAAAAAAGGTAATAATTTTTAATTTAAAAGCGTGCATAAATTTCCTGAAGGCTCACTGAACGTCAATCATTACAATAAAGAAAATCGTAAATCATAAATTTCACTGCGCTGCCCACCAGAATTTATTATAAACGAGATTGTTAGAAAGAGTAAAAATATAGACGGTCACTCACCACTGCCAAATCGTGTCGCGTTTTAATAAATCATAGGTCATTCTTAAATTAATAAATTGAGACACACAGACGCGTGGATTGTGGATAGGAAAAATATGCAATGTCACATACTTTTTCCCATTGACATTTGACGCCGAGGCAATTTTTTTTTAATATTACTTTGCCATCACTTGCCATCAGCACTGCCTGAAAAATCGATATTGTCCACAGAAAATCTAAATCAAAAATATTGTAAGTTTCTTAAACAGGATTTAGTTCGAGCGTAAATTATCTACAACCAGTCATGTATTGAACACCGATCAACCCTATTTATTTCAAGTCTGAATTCTGAAAGATTTTTTTTTTATTTCTTTTATAGGCAAATAGAATTAGAAATAATAAAAATAATAAAACAGAGCGACAATTCAAATTAAAAAAATATATAAGTGATTACTTGGTCGGTGATTGAACGCAGAACCCTCTGAGTCGGTATGATTCTTGATAACTTGTTAAATTTATGGCCCTGTCCAGTAGTGGGACAGTAATGGGTTGAAGATGAGGCCGACCTTTAAATAACACAATTTTAGTACGATGCTCCAAAATCTTCAAAATAATTTGTAATAATGTTGATGATATATAGTTCATGTATTTCAGGTTGAATTTTGTCTATAGTTTGTGTAGAAAAAATCTGATTCTGCTTAATGTAAAAAAAATATATAAATGGAAATCGTTAATTATTATTTACACATTCAGTGGCAGCCTAAGACTGGAACTAGGTTTCTCAATCGAGGTGTCCCAAGATCGAATACCAGACACCCCTGATTTTTCGAAGTAATGTTCCTATTAGAAACTAATATCATACGGTCAAAGATAAGATCTTGAGGAAACCTACACGCTTAAGAGTTCTATAAAAAAATGTCAAAGGTGTGTATGTTTACCAAAATACACTTGGCCAGCGCGTTGGACCATGGCCTAAGCCCTCTCACTCTAAGAGAGATCCGTGTTCCGCAGTGAGACATTAATGGGATGACGAGTCCGAGAGAATTAAAAATTAATTACACAAAAATTGTTTTGTCAAGCAAATGAGGATATATAAATAAATTAATTAGCGTACAACATAACCGTATGTCCCATATGTACTATAAATCTACTGTGGAGCTCTTCAAAGCAAATTTTTAAATATGCATAAAAACGTCAAACGATGAAATTGATGGCAGTCCACCACACAGCGCAGAATGAATTTTAACGAATGATATATTTACAAAAGACGCTGAAACGATTTGTAAAAATAAAATGTGAGGACAAAACCGACCGGTTTTACGTATTACATATTAGCATTCAGCTCTGCTTTTCATTCCATCACAGAAACTGCGATTTCGCTATGATAACAAACATAAAGGAATGCCAAGAGTAAAATCGTGTTTTGCTTGTGTTTCATTTCCAACAATTAACCGACACAAAAGTGACCATACAATGGGAACGACGGAAAACGACTCCTGAGAAATAAAATCGTTTCGTATTTTGGCGAAATGCGCGGAGAAACAAAAAACGTCACGAGGAAAAATTGACGTGTTACTATTATGTATGCCCATTCCAAACAGGATCTAGATTTATGACTATTAAAATTACAAATAGCCCGAACGTTCCAGTTTCGAGTTTCGAACAGACTTAAAAAGTTAAAAACGTCAGATGAGAACAAAGTCGCATCTCCACGAAGCACGGTTACGAGCTCTTAGCTTTTATGGAGGCATAATAAAAACCGAAACTGGGAAGCTTTTTTTAGATTAAACTATTCAACATTAATTTTATAGGAAAGTCAGAGTTGATGGGCCACAGTAAAGTCGTTAAACGCTTTGAGAATAATGAGTAGTTATCACTCCTTATTAAAGCGCTAAGTGAATTATGTTCAGGGATTATCATAGATTTTACTTTGATTAAAGCTATTGATTAGAATTTACAACGATAATATTAATGCATATCTATTTTCTCAGTAATACGAGATTAGCAAATAAACACTAATTACTTAAGTGCATTACATGGGCACTTAACAATAGATAAAATAATTGTACTATATGCTTTGTATTAGATTAAAATTAGGAGTCCCACAAGGACTTACTATGAGCCCGATATTATTAAATGCCATGACAAACGGGAATAAAAAATTGAAACGATAACATCCCCCGTTTCGATCTTGGATCACTCGTTTAATTTACTAATTGATCATTATTCTTCCATATAACGACCCAATTAGGTCCAATCAATCCCTGGTACTGCATTTAACATTGTGGATACGTCATATATTATGTGTATGAAAGAGCGCAGGAATTTACAGCCGTCGAACCTAATGGCTATAGGAAAACTTGATCTCTGTGAACTGGTTAAATGGGAAACAGTTTTTATATCTGAGTTACTACCGATAAATTAAGCTTCGAAATACTTTCTATAAATATTCAGTGGTAATTTGTGCGTTGGGTGCTGTGAAATGATGTTTTGAGGAACTAATGGCTAGATTATGTTTGATGAGATACTTTTAATATGAAGCGTTTCAACGTGGATTGGATGGGTAATTATTTTTAAGTTGTTATTCATTTACGGTCGATTCCAGTAATGAGAATGAAAATAGTATTTCTATTGAATCTCATTTATGATATGCTTTAGATATTCATAGTAAATATATGGTTTAGAGAATCCTTTTCATTATTTTTATCATGAATAAAACGAAAGCACTACCTGTATAATTATTAAACTAGTACTATTCCGCTGATGGATTCAGAAGGCAATAATTACTTCATGCTTAGCATATATAGGTTTTTAAACTCCGGCTTTAAATTTACTATTAAATTGAAAAACGTGAGAAATTAAATCAAGCTGAAACCTTTTGTATGAAAGACCAAAATTAATTCTTTCTAATACCAAATGCAAAATATCATTTAGCCCATCCATTTTGCTCACCTCAAAATGGTGATATGATAATAAAACACGGGCTATGCACACGTCGACGCTCTCATAAATCTGTTCTTTCAAGACCATTCCGTTTTGTGGAACTAGTGGTTCGTGCTAAGAAATTCACAGAATCGTTAGACGGTAAATCGTAAACTAATTTAGAATACACTTTTTGTTTTAGCTAAGTCAAGAGAAGGCAGAATGCATGAATGACACTTCATAAAAATCTTGAGGACTTCAAATAAAGGTTTTGCAGAAGTTTTCAGAAAACGATGTATAAAAATATTTTCGATCCGAATACCATCACTAAACTTTATATATTTTCTTAAAAACGTTACTTTAAACTGTGCTATTTTGTCATGAAAAGTTATTGCTCCACATCCATTCAATGCCCAGCTATTCCACCATCATTGATCGTTTCAACTTTAAGAATAGCCTAATTCGTCTACACAGCAATTTCAGCGCCTATATCTTCGTCTATTTTCATTTTATTGAACGCCAAAACTGCTCTACGATCTCATAGGTCTGCGGCGCGCGTATTTCGGACTCTTTGATCTCGCCGCCCGCTTTAATGAGGCGGGTCGTGTAGACGGCAACTAGTTCGAACTGTGCTTGTGCCTACTGTCTAGCTTGTAACGATTTGTTCGTCTTTTTCGATATTGCTCCCAATTTGAGGACAATCTCTGTTTCGGAAGTGTGGTCCGGAAATTTAAATTGTTTCGAAAATTGTTGTGACTTCCGTCGTGATGCCGAGATATATGCCTAGTTAATAATCAAATAAGGATGTTTTATAATTCTCTAGATATATCACGGGACATTCGGGATAATTTCTATGTTATTAATATATATTATGGAAATTGTCACCCATGTTCTTTGCAAGTGCCCTAAATAAAGATATTCTTATACTTGTAAATTTAATTACTGATAGCGAATATTATTATGTTGACAATAAACCTGTTCGCTTATCGATGCTATAATAATTAAAATTAATGAAGAAATCGGTAGATTAGGAATAAACAGCTTTTTATCTTTTAATATAGCTACAGATTATGATTCATGAAAAGATTGCATTTGCTTATCGATAGTTTGCCATTTCACGATCACCCACACTGCTCTGACGCAAATGCCCGCAAAATAAATATGTCAAATTGAAATCATTTGTAAAGGAATCTGGTATTTTGGTTCACAAAGAAATCAGTTTAAAATAAGTCAATCATACACATCAACTGTGGTACACGTTAGTATAGACAAAGCTGAAAGTAACATTTGTGTCTCAGAAACATTTGTAACCATGAGTAATGTTAAAAATAATCGTATTATATGCGAGCTTAAATAGCTTTTGATAACACAAAAAGCAGATCAACTCTTTATATTCCAATAGCGGTAAGTAAATTACAATGTAATTCTCTGCCGACAGTGCGCTGTCAAAATCGAAAACAAAACTCAATAGTGAGAAATGAACACCCGCAAAAATACAAAACATTTCGCAATACTCCGCAGCGGGTGAACCGTAACATTTACCGAAAAAAGAGAAATAAATAAATAGGAATAGCGCGCGACTTTTCATTTTGTTGTGCGGGAAAAGCGAACAATAGGAGGGAAAATTGCGCGTCACTCTGGCGTTCCAATTTGTCAAACGGTCGCCACAAGATGGCGGCGGCGGATGCGCGGCAACATGGCGGCTTCCGGTGGGGTTTAATTAAAAATGCGTCTCATTTGAAACTTGGAACGCGGTTAGGGCGTACGCAAGGCGCGAATTGTTTAACTAGTTTTTAATTATAAACTCGTTTAGTGATTGTTCTAAGTTTCTCCCTTTAATTCGCTGCAGAGCTTTCCTGTTGCAGTAATTGTATAAAGCTCAAGAATAGTACTTAAAACAACTGGCTCTGAAATAAACCTTTGTCTCATTTTAGTTTAGTTTTTTTATCAAAACATTTTTCAACGGTTGAGACAACTACATTACAATTTATTAAGAATTAAATAAGACAACTCAATTAACGAAATGCTTGTTCATACTTTAATTGTACACGATAATCTTTTACTAAATATAAAAAGAAAATCGCCTGAAATGCAGGGGAAATTCATTCCATATCTTTTTCTTTTGAGCAAAAGAGATTGGCGGAAGTGAGGTCTAGCAATTTGGGAAGGCTTCATAATGTAATAATTTGGAGGACCTGAAAGCTACAACCGCCGCCGGAAGTAAGGGTGGGAAAGGGTTAAAGAAATTTTCAATACCAACAGCTACAAACAACTGAGTATAGATACTTTAAGAATTTTCTTGTTACTTTTGTTATAGCTTTTTTTGGGCTTTCTTACATTTGCTTCAGGATAACAAATTTTCCAAATTATTAAATCTTTCACTAAGAAGTAACTATGTGTATAGTTCATTATAAATAAAAATCAGTGCTTGGTTCACATAATTATTGGATCAAGGATTATGTAAATATCAATAGAAAGAACTATTTATACCAGCTGTCATCTTCCCTGGTAAAACCAGTTCTTCACTTCTTTGTTTCTCACAACAAAAGCCTTATCTAACGAACAGTTACAATTATTTAAACACAACATCAGCCTTTGGATTCAAAGACCCTCGAGAGCATTGGATAATCAACGAGGCGAGGGAAGTAATAAATAAACAATAAGCCATTTCTTCTCTGTTAATAGCGCTATTGTTACTGAAGAATCGACAAGAGATTGGTTGCAACTTAGTGCCGATAGATTTCCGATTGAGGCTTTTTCGATACACACTTGTTCTATTTGTTCTGGGGTTTCTTTTTTGGATCGATTCGGTGTTGAGTTTATTGCGATGCTGAAGAAGCATCTTAATCGTTTAGAGTTAGAAAAAGTTAGATTAAAGATGAATTACATATTAGACCAGAAAACTAAAATAAAAAACGCTTTAGAATACATTTTGAAGAAAGTGTAGAATAATTTAGTAAATATGATGATAAGTATAGATAGACGCTTAACAAAGTTGTAGATTAAGAAATTCTAATCACATAGTGGTCATATGGCCAACAAAAGCTAAGGAACTTAATACACGTTAAGCATAAGTGTACTTGATCTCCGGGGAGATCATTAATGATCCGAAATGTCCTGTAGATGGGCCCCATCACGCCCCATGTCCCGAAACCAATCCCACAATAGAAGTGGATGTCAACGTACGAAAACAGCGGGACAACACAATGAGGAATAATAGAAACTACCCTCGTAGCGGAGTATTAAAAAACAAGTGGGAAACAGCACAATGGGGATCGAACCTGGAACAAGGGTCCATCCACTCTACGTTAGGGTTGTGCGTGACCTGAATTTTAAAATCTATTTTTTTAATAGTGCATTTGGTGGTTCTTAATATTTACTGCAGTCAATTCTCCAAATTTAATATGAAAATATTTTAAACGTAAACTTGATTGAAAATAAAACAAATTAATACAACTACTACATATTTAAATTAGTGTTCAGAATTATGTTAAACATATCTTTCTATTAGTATAGTATAATAACGACAAATATACCTTTCGGTTTCTGTTTCTTGGATTTTTATTAACGATTTCAATACATAAGACTTTGTAATTTAATTAAAAGATTGAATACAATGTAATTTTTCACGTTACGTAAAAGCAAGCTTCAACCAAAAGTAACCACAAAAACAATTTTGGCAACCCTGTGTTTCGCGTCCCTCGCACTCTAAGCATTGAGTGTATCAATAATAGTTGGATTTGTTTGAATTTGGTCTTATTAATTAACTAAATAAAATACAGCGTTTCGGCTCTTGACAACGTACCCTATTGTGTATGGCTACACAATTTTGGTGCCCACAACAGGACAATTCTATATTTTTATGGAACTGAAGTAGCAAATGAGCAAATAGTCCATCTAACGGTAAGTGGTAACTGCTGGTCATGGACAGTTCTAATCAATAACCGGCTTCAGACTTCTACCTTAGGTTGACCATAGATAGATATCACGGTAGACGACGAAGACGGGACTTCTAACAGGTGTTATAACTTTCTTACTCACTGATATTACGAGTAATTTAATTCATATTTTTATAACTGTTGTAGCTTGTTAGCCACAAAAATATTTGCACTAAAATCCCAAGGCCATAATGCCCCAACCAGTTTAATTATTGCTGAAAATCGAATAGTAATACTGTCTAAGCGCGTGCAATTAAGGCCTAACCGCCAATTAGGAAACGTGTGGCGCCCACCGTGGGGCCGCGCATGATACAGAATGTATTGGTCTAATTATGCTGCGGATTATACAAATGAACCACCAGCGCTTAGTTTGTAATGAGAATTTTGGTATCTGTGGTACGAATGCAGTGTAAGGGCAATTGTTTTTTTTATTATAACTAAAAGAAATTTCCTGTAGACTAAAATATCTAAAATATAGTTAGAACGAATCTATAATAATAATGCGCCAATAAGCAATATGAGACCAAGTTTTTAAACACAGAATTACTGAAGACATCCAATAATAGCACTTTTACATTTTAAATAAAAAGGCTAAGAAAATATTTCCGAAAACAAAAATAAAATATTAAGTCACAATGAATGTAAAAACCAAATACGCCTTACAATCAATATCCTAAGACAAAGTTTTTTAACAAAAGAGATAAAGAAAAAGATATTGAAGAAAGTTGAATCTAAAGTCAGACTGAATGTTCTAAAAACAAGTATCCTTAAATATTGACTGTTGAAAGTCAATATTTAAGACCAAGTTTATCTTCTTTTTATAAGTCATTGTTTCGTACAAATTGGACTTGCAAGATTGACCTACACAGAAAAACTTAAAGAGAAATCCGTAAATAAAAGCTTGTAAAATCTTGAAAACCCAACGAATGTTTCATTTTAATCAAGCACACTAGAGCTACACGCCACGGACGGAACACATTTTAAACACAATACAAATGGGGCTTCTGTAAAAATTATGGGCATATGTAAACGTCCGTATGATTGTTCGCCACCAACGTAGCCGAGGAAGAAACTAGAGAAAAAAAGTATTAAAATGACAATATCCGTGACATTCTTCAAACAATAACGAGTGGTGTGGGTTCGAATTTTTAATAGGACAGGACGCTTGACGAGATCGTTTCGAAATTAAAAAGTGTGTGCGAGCGAGATGGGTGCTCTCGATGAATAGATCTTTCCTCTTCTTTCCGGCACGTGGCCATTTCGTCCATGAATATTGATACCTCTCATTATGCGATGGTCGCCTGGTTATAGATTGGTCGCGACGTGCCCCAAATTTTTAGTTTTGAAAATTTTTCGGAAGCATCCAGAATAAGGGGACGATGATTTGGAAATGGAATTTTCATCCAACTTTACAGCACTTTTGTAAAGCATAATTTACATGTTTCATGTATTTCTCGAATTTCAATTGTAAAATAGTTTTTGGTTCTGTGATTTTACCATGTTTAAATTAATTAAGTGTCAAAACTATGTAGGACTCATCGACTGCAACGGCACCACGACTATGCCTGATAACCCCCTGGTCAACCACTTTTTTGGTTAAGAGGCATTATAGACCAGATTCATTTACCCAAATCATTCCAACTTGGTCATTACGAGTGACATCACCTGATCAGTTCGTCTTATTCGGCTTTGGTTACAGATGGTTATAGTCCACAGTGACCACTTATCAAGTGCATTGTATTTTTTTTTGCTATTAAGTTAGAACGCCTCGTTTGTAGAGACGAAACTATGTGGCTTAAAAGATGTAAGCGCTATCTCTTTAAAGCCACGCAACGTTCGACACTACTATTATAAGGTAGAAAATTGTGTGACGATGATGTTTCGAGAATCGAATTACAAAAGGGTTTATCACAAATATGAACGCTCACTTTTTTACCCGAATAAATAGACAGAAATAGGTAAATGATTGGACAGAATAAACTATGTTTATTTGGTCAGTGTGCATGCGTTAAATCGAATTTATGAAGCTCACACACCCGGAATTCATAGTTATTAAGTAATCAGTGAACAGTGTGTTTGGCGGAAAATTGGGTTATAGTTTAACCTGATAAACGGTGATTATATTATTTAGTTATTTTTTTTTAAATCAACTTGCATCAATCTACCTTGAACGTTCTATAGAACCGTAACTATAACAAGACAGTATACTGTCTTGTTATAGTTGCGATTAACCTAACATTAAGTACATACATACTCCTAGCCGAAACCTAAATTAATAATATAGTTTGGTCCGTCCAGGAACAGAGTCTAGGACGCTTTGTGTGGTTGACTATAACAGCAATTCAACTACCACGCAGATTTCAACGTGAATTGCTAAAAAAAGAACAAAAAAAGTTAAAAATTATAGTAATCTAAAATCCTAACGTATTCTAATGAAGAAAAAAAAAATTATATGTAGAATTATAAAAAAAATCTCAACACCTTAAATACTGAAAAATACTTAAGCACAGGTGCCATATCTAGACCGTACCACCCACGCATATTTCCTTGAGGCCTGATCGGTTCCCCAAATACACGGCGCTACCGCAATGTACAAACGCCCGTCAACCGTACGCCTCGGGCGGCGAGGGTGGCAGGGGGTGCGGTTCATCCCTTTGAAGTCGCGCCGCCGGCGTCTGCGAACGAAAGCTGACTAACCGACGCTTAGCTTTGTTTTCTAGTTAAATGACGTTTTCAGGAATTACCACTACCACTGCGGGTGACGGGTTTAAGGGCTTGGTCCTTCGAGCCGGATATAAAAATCCTGTCAATATGGGGAAGTGAAATTGGCTGTTAGGGTTCGAAAAGGTAATATATTCCGCTTTTCAACAGTTATTTATGTACGTTTTATGACGTCACCTGTATTATACAATTCCATAATATATTTGTGAAAACTTCAAACTTTATTGAAGAAATATCATGAGGACTACAAAAATCAGAATATTTTATTCAAAGTAGATCCTTTACAGAATTATTTTTGAACGTCAAGAATTTACCATTTTGTTATGGAGAAGAAGCAATTTTGCAATTGTCCAGTTCGCAATTGTCCAGAATCTAAAATACCCTAGTACTTTGCATACCCTCGCTGAAAATTCGCTACATTTTTCTTCTTTTCTTTTTCCTAGCCCCTGTTGACTAAGTTGGAGTGCCTCGGATAAGTATATCTCCCTTACCACACCCTTCAAGCCAGAAGACCGCAGCGCTTAACACAGTTTTTTTCGGTTAGAACTAAGTTTGGTGGTCACTACGGAGTTAAACCACAAATTGTTACATCATCAATCATTTATATCGTTTAAAAAAAAACGAAACACAAAGATGCTATAAATATTGTAATATACAGGTTAGGTAATACCCCCTGACGTAAAGGACAGGACAGTCCAATCGCGCCCTTTGACATGCTAATGCCGTCCTAATATTTTGTCTATCTTGGATGGATCGTGTGGATAAGCAGTTTGACGTCCACTTAATTACAGTTGGCTGTTTTTACGAGATCCGTAAGTAATTAGTAGGTAAGTTGAACTCCAGCTACCCGCGTTGGAGTAGTGTGGTGTAATAAGCTATTTTTTTTTAAATTATAAGAACAATTGATTCCCGATATCATCAGCATGATTTAAAAAAAAGTGTTCTTAGTGCTAAACTGACGTACGTCCCATGATTATGTACGAATTGCATAACAAAAACATCAAAAAATGTACTTTTATTTTATCAAATAATCATCATAAATATATAATCCCAGTGCTAGATACTTTAGTCCATAGTTCACCAAAATCTCTACCACTATTTTAACATCAATATCTCGTTTGTACGTAACTAAAACGATGGAAAATTTAATTTTATTTGCGTATCCAATAACATTTATGTCAAAAAAATTGCTATTAATATCCCGCCTCAAAAAGGTTTGCTCTCACCCCGACAGCCCCTGGCCTATAAATAAAACATGTGTTACGGAATTACGAATATTATGACATTATTGGTATGAACTAATTTGCATGTGACTAATATATTCAAAGCCATTTCTTTGATCTTTCTTTAGTCTTTGGCCCTTTATATTTTTGTTACCTTCCCTTGAGCTTTTGTTTGCGGCGTGTCGTGCGAATGAATTGGTTTTGGAAGCCCTAAAGGGTGCGGTTATAGCAATGCTGACTAAGGAACTGTACCTTCCAACCTTCGACTGTTTTTTCACTTTTTTATGATTTGGGTATTTACATTAATAAAATTTAGTAGCAAGACAAGTAGTTAGCAAAACAAATTCCGAAGTAAATCCATCATTTACAACCGTCCTTAAGTATAGAGTACTGCCCTTTTTTCTATCTGTCTTTATATATCTTTGCCTGGATATCCTTCCAAGATCGTAAAAAGTTTCAAGCCCCAAACCAAAACTCTATCTAAGAAAAATAACAAGACATTCCTTAAAATCACTGTTTCAATTCACCTGTTAATGCTCCAATAATACATATGATTTCTCATAATTATTCTAAAGGTTCTAATTATTAACTAATCATGTTGCCTTACCTTTCATGGGAATCAAACTCCGACGGATACGAGTCGTAATAAAATAAATGGGTGATTAGCACCCGACTTGTCACACGCTGAATGGGTAAACGACAAGCGATATTCGATTATAAGCGAACGGTTCAACCATGTGTGCGAACACAAGTAAATACACTTATGGAAGTAATACGCTTATGGAATCTTCACAATACCACTAAGTATTTCTCCTTCTAGATAATGTACCCAGTGACAAAATAAGACGATTATTAAAAAACAAATAATATTTTTATATTTATCGCTGGCTTTAAAATAAATATAATAAAATATATTTGTAACATTACATTATTAATTATCAATTTTTATTTCATAAAACACACAAACATACACACACACGGAAGAGTTTCACCGTTCCCGATAACAAAATGACATGAAAGTGGGCCTAAAATCGCCACACAAAATTTTGGTGAGATTTCGTCACACATTTTTCGCAAATTACATTGTTTCAAAAACATAACAATGATAACTATATATTTTACTGTTCACAATGACACGCAAAAAGTCTCATATAACTTTTACCTTTAATAACTTTTGTTTAATTTAATCGCTATTCGCTACCATTTCGTAGTAAGACAAGTCTTTAAACGGTATAAAATAAACGGTGATTAGTACAACTGATTCCTTTTAGCAGGACCATAAAAGCACGTAACTTGATTTTTAATTCTAATGACTACCTAAGATAGCTAATTCGTCATTAACAACAACCTGTAAATAAAGATAGAGATCTATTTATTGCCTGCGATAAATCTTTAAAATATCTTAGATGAGACGTTGTTTCGTGATGATTATCTTTTTTATGACGTTAAAGTAACAAACGTAACTGGTCACTGCCGATTTTTTTTTTTTGTTGACTACGGGGAAACCTTCAAAAGGTACCCAGGGCCGTGGGAGCAGCACGGGGTTATGAGGCATTCTTACCGCACTAAAACCCCCCCGGTGGCCGTCCTCAGCGCTAAATGGTCACTGCCCACGTACAACTGTAATCAACCCCAAAACAAGATTTAAGTCATGAATCCCTAATTTTTTTTTATATGATGGCGTAGCAAACGAGCATGCAGTCCACCTGGTGGTAAGTGGCAACTGCCGTCCATGGACATTTGTGATCCACCCCAGATA
>DWRA01001496.1:0-16819 GCA_018250295.1 Spathilepia clonius
AGATAAGAAAATAATGTAGAGTTTGGATTATTTATTAACTAAAATTTCTAAACGGATTTGGAGTTTCTTCTCTTTTTGCGAGGTTCCTTTATCATAGTCTTAGAGTCGCTGAAGGCTCTCCTCAGAGTTAGGGCTTGGTGCCGGACGGTATCCGACGCAGTTTCTAATTCTGGGAACGGGCGGTTCAGGTAATAACCGTACGGACCCATTTCCCGTCGTTGCCAAGGGCTTGTGGTTATCCTGTAATTTAGAAGATATTTAGAAATTTAATTTTTTAAGGACATTATTTTTTTTTCTTTCACATTTTAATTTAGTGTTTCTCCTGTGGCTATTAAATGTTGACACTATACTATCCATAGTATAGACTCAAAACATGCCATTGATTTAAATACATAATGGCTGCAACCGTTTCTTTACACCATGTGAATAAAGTTCAAAGTTTATTACGCATGACATTGTTTTTTTTGTCTTATATATTTGTTATTAGTTACAGATATTAACGGCAAAGGCCATTTACCACTAGAATTGTTCACCTTCTATGCTTCTATGTTCCTATATTTAATTTAATCTAACCTAATACCTGTAAACGAGCAATTCTTGTGTATCGGGTTTAAATCCTGAATCAGGTTCAAACCCGGGTTTAAATCTCGGTCCGATAGTTTTTTTTAATTCTTTTATTTTGCTTTTTATTTTTTTTTAAATTTATTATTTGAAATAATCGGCATTTTTGTTTTATTATTACTATCGACATAGTATGATCATAATATATTATTCATATTTCATTAGTAAGTAATTTTTTTATGTTTGTCCGGGCGTTTTTTCGCGATGCCGAGACCGATCGACATGATTCAATTGTCATTGTATGCGGCCAGTTTTAAAGGGGGTCCCATTACGTAGAAATTTGAAAATTTTCACCTGTTTTCCCGGAAAATTGGAAAAACACGAATTCTTATAATCTTGAATAACAGGAGTAATTGTAGACCGATTTCCATTTTCTTTTTTTCATTTGATAGGAAATTTCGTTGCGGAACTTTAGTTGCTGGACATGGTATGGTCCGATGATTAGATCTTTGAGTTATTGGGTGGTAGACTAGACCAGACCTCGATTTACATTTTTCGGGATAACTTTCTTTCTGCTCACTTGATTCTCATGAAACTTGACATTCAGAACTAAGTACTATACTATTATAATTTAAAGAAATATTAAATTATTTTTTGCTTTTTTGTGACGTGAAAGTCGGTTTTATTTTTTTGTTAATTTTAGTACAACGAGGAAAGCTCGGTCATTCAGGTACTTTTATTTATTTACCATATCATAAGTGGCGGTGCGATGGGTCTCGGCCTGGTCTGGATGAAGACGCTCAAGGGGATCGCACCGAACATCCATATGATCCATTGCTGCATTATTTTTTGGCTCTGTATGTCCTCATTCGTTGTTACGGAGTTTTCGTCCTGTTCCACAAACATTTTTTATATAATTATTTCCCACAAAGCTTAGATTATGGAGTATCCGCGTAGCGGTACTGTTATAGGGTTGGTTTGATGTGCAGAGGGCGTCGAGTTTTATTCCTGGTGAGGCAAACATCTAAATGATGATGATGAATTTTTAAGAAGATTTTGTTATGGGTATTTAAGTATTCGAATTTGAGTTTCCAATTGTATTATCATAGCACCAATGAACCACAGTATTGCAATGACTTATGAATTAATAAAAGGGGGCAAAGTATTTAAGCGCAAAAGTATTTATTCCTTTTTCGGTAAACCAATGTAGTACTTACAATTTCATAACAATACTCGACGAATACTTTCACAATACCCACAAGTACGACCCAGAAGTGAATGCTGTATATTACCATCCATAGAAACAATAGGTGCTGTAACATAAAAATTGTATTAGTATGACGAGTTTATAAAATTATTGAAAAAAATATTAAGAAATAGCAAATAAAAATATTATATCAAATACTTGACGGTAATTTGCGTTGGCATATGCTCATAAAATATTAATTTGACATGGACCTGTAAAATGAGTTCCCAAAGCGGCACTCGCCTGAAGATGAACCGCCTAAAGAGAGCCGTGAGCATCCGGTGCGCGAGCGCCGCCGACCCCACCGCCCACACCGCCGTCGGCACCGCGGACAGCCCGCTGTCGCCGCACCGCGCGCACTCCACCAGCTGCAATGTAGCTCGTTGTGGTCAACCGTGCTGACACTGTATGCTCCAGGTCTTCCGTTATTGCAGGGAGAGACCCGTATCATGCTATGATTTTAGGCGCTATCACATAGTTTATAGAAAGTGATAACTTACGTGACAACCCTCATTTCTTAAATAATTCCATAAGGATTGGTACCACATTACAAAATTTTGTAAAGAAACATTGGTTGAAACTCTTAAAGCCCAATAACTTTAAGATTTTGATATAAATTACAGCTTCATGATTATTTTAGAAAATATTCCATGGTTCACAATTTCACATAATTGATTTAAATCAAGTTTACATCATTTTGATTTATTGACAATATATTGTCAGATAAAGTCATACTATGCCTAATATAGTCAACATCACATTTTATTGTTACAATACTTCAACGTTTATGGGCGATGAATAACTTATCTGTCAATTCAATAAATACTATTTTTTTAAGAATGGTTGTTTATTTAGATTCAATTAACGTTTAAGTTTACTTTCTAAACATACAATAAATACATAGTAACAAATTTTAAACTAGGTACTTTAGGTGTTGTTGCGATTTTGTAGTTTATAATAATCCAACTACGTTTATTGTCTATAAAGATAATTCCTGATTACGTGTTTACCTTAAAATTGGTGTATCGGTAATGTAATAGAGTAGGTATGCTTGGCACTTGAAGGGTCATTTAGCAACCTGAGATGAACTAGCTAGCTTGGGCGAGGTACTACATGACTATGATAGCGCATCTTACTAGAAATATATATGTAGATTGAATACAAAGTTTACAAGAATTTAAGCAGTTGATGATACACTAGCTCAGTGCCTTAGTTTAGGTTTTAAGGGTGTTATTCCTTAGAGTATGGTATCTCTGATACGTTTTAGGTAGAATATCTTGTCTAATTTTGGTTACATCATTCATGGTTTAGTGTTTAACCACCGTTATCTAAAAAAAACTAGCCAGGCTAAACCCTTACAAGAATTTATAGCCATCTGAGTATGCCTGTGTTGTAACTTTCAGCGTCTTCTGCTACTTACGTCTAGCTATTTATTTTAATTTTAAAATTACATATTTAAAATCAAGTAATATGCAGAAAAAATACAAAATGAAGTGTATAAAAGCAGTATAATATAATTTACTTAGTATATTTAGCGAATCACAGTTGATATTGACAATGACAATTAATTTGAACATGATATTATAAAGCAACCATGCTTTTCCAGGGACAGTCTTCATCATACAGTATTTCCTTTGGGTGTGGAAGCGCCAGAACAACTGACGCTGGCGTCCTGTGCACCACCGCACGAACATCTCGTTTGCTGCAACAGGAATTAACAATTTCATATAGATGAAGTAACGTGTACCTATAACCGTGATTACGTTAATTGTGGAAACATTAATATGTTTTAATATGATTGGGCTCGAAGGACTACCTATTTATATACGAAAATGTTTCAGTGCTGTGAATTATAATTTGCTTTATGCATCTTTACCACACTGCTCCAAGGCGGATTGTTTGAAGACTTCAAACCATGACACCAAATAGAGCTTATAAGGCTGTATCTGTAGCGCTAAAGTTATTTTTCTTAATTAAGTAATAAGCAAACGAAGGGAACCTTAACATATGCTCGGAGTTTCTCAATAGCATCAGCGGTGGTCTCGCTGGACTGTCCGACGAGTCGCACGCACATCTCCGCTGGCGGCCTCTGGCGGTCGCAGTGCAGCGCGGTGTCGCTCGCGCCGCAGTCGCTCTGCCCGCAGCCGTCGCTGCGGCGGGCTCCCAGCGCCCAGGACACGCGGCTGGTGGCCCGGCTGACCTCCACCGACGATGGACGCCGCGGCGATACACCGCCACTCTAGTTAACAATCACAGCCCTAAAGACGCCGGCGGATATCTACTGATTCGCACATTCCTGTTGCATACCTATAAGGGCGTATTTATTACAAACAAGTAGTAATAATTGGGCTGTAGGGCCTGTAACTACCTGAACAATAAATTAAATGTATAGAATTGACGATTTTTGTACAGTAACCTATTTAGATACTTAGATATCTTTGGTATAGCCTACATTAGCAGGTAATTATATGTTATGAATAACTATATATGCCAATGACGTCTCTATAAGCCCTAATTGTAACTAGGAAACAAAAATCAAAACATAATGATCAAAATTGCACCATTTACTTATTGTGGCTTAAAAGTAAAAATACTTAAAGATGTCAGAATTTATATTAGATATAGTAAACAAAACGATACACAAACTAGGAACAAAATACGAAATAACAGTTACGTATGCGCATCACTAGTATGCAAGTTGGTCGGCATCTGGGGCATGTTGGGGTTGTAGCCCCTCAGGCGTTGGTGCACGGCGCCCACGAAGCTGTTGACCTTGTCCATGGTGCGGTGCAGGCCGCGGGACGCGCGCTCGTGCAGCTCGGCCTGCCTGGCGCCACCGGCGGACACAACACAGCATTATGCTCGCCAGTTACCATGCTGAAGGTGGTAGAACGTCATGTGGTTCCACTACCTAGGCACCACCGCCACACATATTTCTGCTTAATAACAGCAGTGTTAGGAGATGATGATTTGATTTGAAATATGTAGGACGGGATGTTTCCCGTCCTACATCTTTCAAATCAAATCCGAACTAAAGAAAAGTACTTATCCGAGGCGTTCCAATTTCCCAGGAGTAGCAAAGCATTTACGCACCACCTCGGGTTGGACTCTAATCTTATAAGGGGTACCAAAAAAAGGAAAAATGAATAGGAGGTTAATTTTTGCACGGATTGCGATAGATGCCAATAACTGTCAGTGACATTTAGAATAACATTTAATATTTTGGCAAACAAACCGACTTCTACCTAGTAAACTAACAAGTTACGTCAAGTGCAGTGCCCGCATCGATTTATTGCCTTCTCTATGTGGAACAGGAGTTCCGTTTCTCGAATCATATCGCTAAATAGAATTTTAGAGACCAATTACGAGCAGCTAGAAAGCGAATCTAATCATAGTAGTCATACTAACCACTGGTCTAAGTACGGCATGTTGAACCGCTGGCAGTAATGCTTCCTGACGTAGTCAGCGTAGCATAGCGAGAGGAACCAGCACACGGTGATGTGGATCTGGGGCTGCTGCTGGCGAAGGAACCGGGTCAACGGCCCCAGGGGGACAATCTCTGACTGACCGCCCAAGAGCCCGGCCGTAGTCATCTCCAGAAGCATGCTTGGACTCTAGAACACAATCCGTAGAGTTAATTCTTTGCTAACTGCCGTTGAACTTCATTTGTGTTCACGCAATGCAGTTAACGCCATATTTACATAATGCTATCGTTCTCGAATTTTTTCAAATGGGTATGACGGTACCTTCCTGATCGAACCGTAATGGTTTTACTACCATTAAATAGCTAAAATCGTTTACGGTTGTTTGTTCAATATTTTTGCGTGTGTGTATGATATGAGGAATCGTAATGTAGAGTTATTTTAGATTTATGATGAACCTTCTTAAAGGTGTGAGAACATAGGTCTGTTTGACCTTTAAACACATATTGCTATATATACTCTGTTTAAATCGACATGGCATTATTTTTTTCGATAAACTTACATCTTTAATAAGGGTGTCCAGGTAGTACTGGAAGAACCGCATGGAGCACACCCACAGGTGGATCATTAAAGCCAACATCCCGAGGATCATAGTGGACTGAAAATTCAAATTAATGTGTATTATATATTTTTAATTAAATTTAATTGTCAATTAAATTAGTAACGATTGCTACTCAAACTCGTTTAGTTCAGATGCTCAAACCCATATAGTAGAACACCCTGTACGCTTTTTGTTACTAAGCATTTCAAGCAAGAACGGCGGCGCTTAAATAACACTGCTACTATAAGGCAGATACAAGTTTGGCGGCGCCCCAGTTGAACCTCGAATGATTCCACTGCCTCTAAACATGGTGTTTTAATAGTAAAATAACTTTAATTTTTATCCGAGATAGAAGATAGAGCTCAGATGTTCTTTTGCAGAATAAGAAATTTTGATACTAACGACCAAGGTTTTCTCCATGGGCGTGACCCGCGCGTGGTCGCCAGGCTCGAACAAAGTCGCCTGCAGCTCGTTGTAGAGGAACAGCGCCGCGGCGCTCGCGAACACCGCCGTGGGGCCCATCCCCCACACCTCCCCGTTGCAACTCAGCCATTTCGCGACTGATTCCAGTTGGGATTCGGACAGATTCTGCGAAGTGTAAGTTTGTGCTGGTATAGCAAATTGTGTGCTATTACTTAGTACTTTGTAAAAATGGTTTTTCCCTAGAGGAGGTAGATAATATAGATGACTTTTTCTATTTAGAAGAATCTAAAATCATTACATTTTTTAGTATATAGCACCGCAACTATTTCAACTTAAGATATGATTTCTATCCTATCAATTGTGTTGTGAAATTGTAAAATATTTATTGGCCCATATTCATCTGAGAACTTCCGATTGATTAAACTTTACTAAAACTGCTTTCACGTAAATGAATGAATAGTTTTGAGTGTAATAAATTGGTGTTATATTGCATTTGCAGGTTTTTTTCAATGTTATGCATCTACTAACTTTTATCCTTTATTAAATTTCTTGGGGGGATATTTAAAAAAAATCCCTTTCTAGAGCTTATCTACGTTACATATAACTAAGTGTAATAAATGAAGCTGTGCAAAAAAACATTATTGTAATTATAAACACAGAAATGTTTTTCAAAATTTGTAATGAATTCCAAATGATTTATTGTTCTTACGCAATGTGTATTGAAGCTTACGGATTTGCCCGCCATAAATACGCCGCTGGCAAACTCTATAGCCTCTTTCTCTTAACATCTTCACTTGAAATTTCATTAAATCATTTCGTCTTCGGCTTTATTAATTGCTTTTTAATGAATTGTCAATAGAATTTTGTGCATTTTGATATTTTCTTTTGACAAAATCTTACAATCTAGTGGGCATTTTAAAATATTATTCGGACATTTTATGACAAGTCCTAAATATCCATAGATATACATAGAATGTAAAAAAATAAGTCTTAAAATTTAAATAGTAGATAAAAACGTTGCGTCTGATATACATCAAAGACAGTTTAATTTGACAGTTGGTGTACATCAAGTAGTATTAGATAATGATGGAAGTCTTCTTCGACTTTCCATTATTGACGTTATATTTATTATTATTTAATACGTAATATCTCAGTGATTCAAAGTTAGCGATGATTAATTTTAAATACTCGGAACCACAGACCTCTACATTGTAGAGTGGAGCAAAATTTTATACCACGGTTGTTGCTACTATGAACTGCTGTCACTGTCTATCTTGGTTCACCATATATTGAAATAAAACAACATTTTTAACACAAATGTTCAGACGGACCTGCGATGGCTGGCGCAGGACACATCTAATCATTTGATAATTTATTTCTATTTTTTACACACAGCTACCACAAGTATCAGCACTACACTTCCTACAGAGTAATATAGTAGAACACGTTACATATAAATTTAAAAATATATCTATCCAAAAATTATACAAAAATAAATCACAAAATCACATCGAATAAAATACAGCGATTATTAAAGTGGGTATATGAACTACATTTTTGATACATTTTTTTATAAAAACACTTAGTATTCAACTACTCTAAACTGTTGTATTAATTATGTATATTTTACGCCAAAGCCTATTTATTGTAGAGTTTAAATTATAATAAATAGCTCTTTATACAGCAGTGCTTGATTTGATTCAATAACTGCATAGAAGAAATCGCTATATAGAGTCTAGCAAAATAATAATTGCTTTTTAATACATATTTTAAATATATTATGGTTTAAACAGTGTGAACATATTGGAGTTCTACTACGGGTTTTGGCTGTATAAATACCTACATATGTATTAATAATAAGGTAACTACTATTAATAGATGCCAAATATAATTTTAACAAACATTCATATATTATGCTTACATATAGAGTATTATTAGCTTCCTACGAACAATATACGCAATATAATAAATGGAAGTTGTAGTAAATAGTAGGTATATTATTAATGTTATAATGCAAGACTTATTCTTACCTCAGACGATTATAAAGTTAATAATATTTAACAGACACAATACCTACACCATTTAAATTTCAAAATATTTTATATTGTTTTGCTCGCTTATAATATTTTTATCTAAGACTCGATGAAGTATAGTTTATTTAATAATTTCATTAAGCCGATAACAATAACCATGTATTGGTATTTCAGATTATTATACCGTGTTATTTTCTACACACATGACTAGACGTTAGACAAGATATATATACACAGGAACTATCTTCCTATTTAATAAATATAACAGATTTAATTAAACATTAACTCACGTGATTAATAATATATCCAGCCAACATTTTGCGTACCGAAGATCGCCATATGACAATATCCACGTACAAGGAATTGTCATATTTCGATCACAGGCGGTCAAAATGTGGATGGATTGAGAATTAATAAAAGGGGTAAGTCCACACCAAAATATGTTAACATTTCTGTATTCATTGCCCTAGAACACAGAAATGTTCTCATGATATTGCCATAAATACGTTTATAAGCATATCTATGGGGAAAGTCCAGGAGAATTGAATCCCCTTTTACCTTATCCCGCATAACGTTGTAACTACAAGTAGTATTATGACAGTGAACTTGAAAGAACGATTTTTAACAATTTTTTTGCTTTATGGAGCAAGTCTCCCACCTCGTTAAGTCTCCTGGATTTTCCCTGCTTTATTTCTTACGTGCTAAGATATAATAATTTTCCATTTATAAATATGTCTATAACATATATATTGGTTATATATTCGTATAATAGTATGATATATTATAATTTGCTTCTTGAATACATTCATTATGGATTTCCAAGAAAAAATAAGCTTTTTAAATTTTATAGTCTGTCCAGCATCATTCAAATTATTTACAGCGTAACCACTAAGATTATTTACAGATATTTCGTTGTATATTATACTAAGAATGAATAAATATTATTAGTAACGACTTATGTAGATTACCTACTTTTTGTAAATAGGAAAACCCGCCCGATTGTTAATATCTACGCGCCATACTATCTTTTTACTAAAATATCTTTATAGAGATTTCTTAGCAACTACTAACAAATATTTTGATAAAACTATAGATATGGATATACACATTGATATAATCTATATTTTAATTATAGGTATTTTTATTGTGCGGAATAACGACATGCAATTACGTATTAGTATAGATTTATTTACAAATATTAATAAAATAAATGATGCTCTAATAAAAAGCTGGCACATATAACATGAATATTTTGAAGTAGAAACTCTTTAATATTAGCGTCCACTAGATATCAACTAACTTTTATTATTTTACATATAAAAGCTTCTATCTACGTAATATTCACCTACATAAATATCTTTAGATAATTTCCAATAACTCATTGTTTATACTTTAATTACACAACATCCATGAATGTAAAACAATCATTCAACATTTATGAAAAGCTTGCTATTTGTATTATATGCACGTAAATATTTTATATGACACTATGTTATAACTTAAATCTATAAGCTTTTTGACAGTAATGAATAGTGAGAATATTATTAATATAATAATGATTATTATTATACGTATAATAAATAATCGGGTTAATTTATTGAACTATAGTCTAAACCAGCCACTCGATAGTGGGGGGTTTGGCCTGCAGCGGCGGGGGGCAGTGGAGGGGGTCCGGTCACAGGCTGCACACGGCCTGCTCCGACGGCGGTATCGACGTCTCCACTGGCCGCTTGATCGTTCTTATGCGCTGCAATTGAAAGAATTTGTCATTAAATCATTTATGTCGTAACCTATATCGTCGTAACTTCTGCTAGTAACGTTTATAACAAACGCAAAATAGGAAAAGTCACTGCTATATGAGTTAACATGCAGATAAGATTTGTTATTCTCGAGCCACACTCACATGAGCCAAACTGCCCGGAGTGATGATGAGCTTGTAGATGATGTAGAGCGGGATACAGGAGACGGTGGTGCCGGTCATGACCCAGCCGACGGTGATGGACCACGGCGGGTACGAGTACTCCGTGCCTAGCATCTCCTCGTGCGACAGCACGGAGAACACGAACAGCACCAGCAGGAACACCGGGCTAAGAAGATTATTAACAAAAAAACATGATTTGATATTTAAGAAATATTGCTGCTACAACTGCTTCATAGTTTTGAATCAAGTTACTAAGTTAATTTATAAAATTCTGAATTCAAACATTAATTTCATCAAAAAAGAAAAAAATATTTATCCCGAATCAAAAGACCCATGCAATTAGTGAAGAAACAGTAGATACATGTTTTTGTGACTATGGATTATAGAACATTGAATCTAGTCGGTCTATAAGCCATTCAAAAACTCAATTTTTCCCTCTTAGATGAATGTAAAAATGGAACCATTAGAATAACTGGTCCGCCAACTTACAAACCGTTCAAAGACAATTCCGCACTCCCACCTGATATAGGACCAGCACGCTCGCCAGAACCAGCCCGGCGTGTGGCCGAGCATGCTCTTGACGTCGCGGGAGAAGCGGTCTACGCCGTACACCCAGCACACGCCGGCCGCCTCCGCGAACACCACGAACAGTATGGCCAGCCCCGGCCCGTACACGTTCAGCAGGTTTACTAGGTGGACTCCTCCCTGGACGATAGGTGGGTAGTTTAGGGTCAGGCGTTTATGGTGCTTGGTGTCGGTTAGGCTACTATGTAGTTAATTTAAAGATAATATTTAGCTAGCCGTAATGATGGTGTTGAACGGTACTTAATTTTGTAAATCAGTTTCGATCTATGTAAGCTAGGATATATAGGTTTAAATATACAATGGACCTGTAGGGGTATCTCCTTGTTCAAGTAGGTAGGTAATTTATTGTTTCCATAGTAGTAGCTACGGGATGTGCTAGTATAGGGGCTATATACGCATACACGCATTTTACCACGTAATTTTACCAATTTTTATAAATGTAAAAAGGAAAGGGGTTCGATGTGCCTTGTAATATTTAGTATAACATAATCTTAATAGTTAACAAAATCTATTTAGGCGGGGAAAAGATATCTGCCATTAGATTACTCGTTTCGACTTCAGGGGATAAGAAACAATGTAGTTATGGTTAATCTCGGGTACAAATTCGATTCAATCTATAATTTATGGCAAATATTTTACATTTACAACTATTTTCAATTAATCCCTTTGTAGGTTCAATGTTAATACAAGACATATTGTCGATAAACCTAGCAGTAAATACAAATGCAAAGCAATGCCTCAGATCTCAACACCCTGAAACTGTGCAAATGAATCATCCACTATCGGAACACGAGCGATCGCGCGGTCATCCCCCTAAGTGGTGGGTATGAATAATGCAATGAATACATTCCCGCCCCAGATAACACGGGCTATTTATCGGATTCATTTAACACTGGCCACTATTTTTATTTCTCTTAGATGCATGGGGCATTCCGTAGATGAGGTGGAAAATGCTTCGTTTGTAGCTCTACATTTCGTATCTTTGTTGAGATTTTTCATTTGGTTCACATTTTAAAGACGGCTTTCAAGGAAGTTATATTTGTATTCGAGGCTTTACTTAGGGTTTAGCCAATTACACGGTTAAAACGGACGTGACAAAAATAGACGTTATTCTTAAAAAATTAAAACAAGCTTTTTACTAACATCAATTATTTCGTATTTTTTTTAGAAAAGTCTTTTATGTGATACAAGATTTTACTGTCATACTTCATACGTATATACATAGAAACTAACTAAGGAAGATAAATAAAAGCTTGTAAAAACAATAACAAAAGGTCTAGCAATCATTCCGCTGTACTTATATCGGCTTATTCAGACGATTGAAACCAAATTACCGATCTCAGCGTAAGCCTGTCAGTCATAAAGTAATATAGTGCTGACTGTGGTAGTGAGGTCGTGGGTATAACGAGTGGCACGTAATGCGGGAGATAGCCACCGATAGGGAATTAGCTCGCCTTACGATCGCTGATATTGTCGGAATGAACTTGGCCTTCGTTTTATAGCTTATGGGGCGGTGTTATGACCGCCGATTTTGTTTTATTTCTATATTCAATGTAGACATTATAAGAGAAACTTAAGATTTGTTTTTGTTTGTAAATATAGCCTTTAGTGCTCATGCGACTCTACAAATAGTGCTCATTCAATTTGACTTTTTGGTTGCTTACTTAAAACATGTTTAAAATAGATATATTAGGCGATAGATTAGAAGTATATTCTGATAAAATCTTAACTAAGGCTTACTAGTGCAGAGAATTAATAAGACAATGTTATTCATTGAGAATAAAAAACGATTAATATGAAATATAGAAAACTTACATAAGTGGTTGTGGGCAGGGCGCAGATGTAAATGAATAAGAGCAACACAGCGACAAATATCTCCCGATGCCGCCCCAGCACTCGAGGATACTCATCGCATAGCGCCGTGGTAACAGCTTCCAATCCTACAGTAGTTTAGGGAATCTTCAAAGTTAAAGTTCATGGTGAAGGTTAAAAAAACATTCATATATAAGTAGCCAGTGACGTAGACCCGACACGCAGCCTGTTTCATACAAATATATTTTTGTAGTCTCAATAACCAACAATAACAAGTATAGTTTACTAGCTGTCTTTAATTTACAAGTGATTAATCTTTTATGGTGGGTATATGTTACCTTTATTTACATTTACAATTATTTAAACTCAATATCTGTACTTAGACACTTAAGAAATTTTAACATAATTTATATAAAAGCATGATTTAAAAAAAGTCCTCAAAATCGTAAAATCTTACATTTAAAAATATGGCTTAATCGTACCTCCAAAAGTGCTATCCAGGCCGAGGGTGATAAGCATAAGGAAGAATATGATCGCCCAGAAGACGGAGCCGGTCATGGTGGCGATAGCCTCGGGGTACACTATGAAAACCAGTCCGGGACCCTCGAGGCCCACTTCCTCGATGCTTTTGTTTTGCACGTGTGCCATGTAGCTGGTGAGATATATTTAGATTATCAAGATATCAAGGTTGCTTAATTCTGTGTACAACTTACTTATATTTTATTTTTAGAATAACAATAGTCTTGTTATTATTAAATAAATGTTTTATATAAATCATATTTGTAGCATAAATTTTATTAGAAACTACATCTGAATAATCAAAAGTGCAGAGCAAAATCGAATATTCACAAAGTGTTAACCTTGATTACTGTTCAGACAATTTAATTAAACCTATAACTTACCCCAATACAGAGAAGATAACGAATCCAGCGAGGAAGCTAGTGAGACAGTTGATGGAGGAGGTAATGAGCGCGTCGCGGTAACAGTTGTTGTTGAACTTGTTGTAGCTGGACAAAGCCAGCAGGGTGCCGAACCCGGGCCCGAGCGAGAAAAAGATTTGGGAAGCCGCGTCGATCCAAACCTAGTAAGCGTTAGTACATAAATACTGGAGTAAACACACATTATTAGATACTCGTCATCGAGTAGGCATTATTGATCTATTGCTGTGGCTTCAGCTTCTCTCAGAATGAAAAGGAAGTTCACGCGCTGGTCCATTTCTGACAAGTGGTAATTTTACAGATATATAATATGCAGATGATTTAAAAAAAAAACAATGGCATACGTCTTAACCTCCCAGACCTCCAGCACTGAGCCGTCAGCACGGGGAGCCAAATGAAAACTATGTATGTAAAATGACTATTTATGATACGAACTAGGTAGGTATTTTAAAACATTACCTTAGAATTTTGCAGTTTGTGCCATTCGGGAGTAAGATAATATCGGATGCCCTCAGTAGCGCCTGGAAGCGTCACGCCTCTGGCCAGGAGAATCAGCAGGACTACGTACGGCGCAAGAGCTGTCACCCATACGACCTGCATGTTAAGGATCGCATATATTATTCACGGTTATTGTTGCAACTCGCTTGGTGTTATTTTCTCTTAACAACAAATTGCTACGATTTTTACCTAGAAAATGTTTTGGAATAAGTTATATTTGCGTCATTTCAAAATAGATTTATTTTGCACAATATTAGTGTTTGTCTAATATAAAAAATGAAATTATATCACTTTCGGATTTAATTTTATTTGGATTAGTTACTATATATAACCATAATCATAGCATGTACGTTTTGCAACTAGATATTGTATCTGTATTCCCACTTACCTTACCAGCGCTGCGAACTCCTTTCCAAAGCGAGAAGTAGACGAGAACGAACACACCGAAAACACACAAGGCCAGGGATGGTTTGATCGGGCCCATATCATCCAGACCGTTAGACCGATGCTGCTCCAGCACATTGCGCCTGTTTTGACATTAACGACAAAAGTCAGTACTAAAGGAAATAGAACCATTTTGTAGAAATTTCAGTATGAAAAGATTTTTGTAATCGCTGCAACCGAATTGCGAGTATATATCTATCAATGATGGTGCATAATGGTTCTAAGATATTTTCAACAACTTTTTATTATTGCTGAAGCCAATAAATAATAAGGTAAGATTGTATTGTATTTAATTATTTTATTTCATTTTATTTATTTAATAAAAAAAGTCTTGTCTTTTTAATCTTTTTACAACTCCCACAAACAATGTAAATTGTAAGAGTATTCAATATATTTTCCGTAATTTTTCATAACTATTCGTCATAGCTGAAGTTAGGTCTCTTCATAAAAACTACTAGCTGAAGTCCAGTAATAGACACGATTAAGTTTAAGGCAATTATAAAGCATAAGTAAACGTCTTACTCAAAGAACTCCTTAGCCGGTGTGCTGGAGTTGGGGTTGATCTGCGGGCTGGTGACGGGCGTGCAGAGCGGCGTGTTCCACGTGTTGTCGCAGCTGGTCCACGGCAGCACGGAGTTGATGGACGCCAGCGACGCCACCAGGTAGTACACCGCCCAGCCGATAATGGTGTTGTAGTACATGCCCATGTAGATGTCGATCATGCATATCGCGTAGCCCACACCTGGTGATTATACTCCGTTTAAAGGAAGAATAATTTGTGGTTACACTACGCTAGTACCACTGTCATACCGGCTACGTCTAATAGTAGTGTTACACGCTGCTGGTTTGTATAGGTATTACTCAAGTATAGTAATGCGTCTGTAACATAAATCCTTTGTGGAATCGTCTAATAACAAAATATAAAGTTTATTGTACTAGTTTTTTAATTTCAACTTATTACCGCTGCGATTTGTAAAGAATTTTAGCGATGCGACTTATATTGTAAGGAATAAAATTAAAATAAAGACCAGTCTCTTTGTATTACGTTTACTAAGATTTATTTGATGTACCTACTTTATGTTACTACTTAAACGGCGATAACAGAATTAATTTCAAAACAATAAATTTCCCTATGTTAACAAATTCATTACTAATAAATGGCAAGTAAACCAAATCAAAGCATTCATCTCTTACAATAAATCTCCAAACCAGTTAAAATCGAATTATTCTTCGGTTCCAAGTTTGCGCGGCAAACGCGCCATGTTTGATAGAATCAGCGCCATCTGTCGCCGGATAATCAAATAAGATCGCATCGCGTGCTAATTAGTTTATACGTCTCCAGGCTCGATTTATTCGCATTGATAGCGAATCTCTGATTAATAACGGATTTAAATAACGTTATACGCTTCGCATGGATTCGTGATTATTATAAGTTGTTCTTTTTTATATAAAGTTTCAGTAAACACGTTTATTTGAGAAACTTAACTGACTCTGTTGGACTTTTCACACGTTTGAGTAGATACTTTGTAATTCTGCAAAATTTGAGAGTTGGTAATTTTAAATTTATAATTTTTATTTAACAAGGTTATTGTTGCTGCGTGTATTGATGACAGCAGTAAATTGTGAATTGTTAACTTTATAAGAAGTAACTGCTAGTTATTATCTAAAAAGTGGTTATGATACTATTTCTGATCGATGTTACAAAGCAAAAGTTAACAATTAAAAAATAATTTGTTTTATTGATAATTATACTAAAACAAAAATAGTATATGTTAACTAGGAGTCTATTCCGTAGGTTCATCAATGTGGTACGTTCATAAAGTGACTTCAGGATATTTGATTGCGTGCGATAAGGAAATGTGACGGAAAATGATGTATGTGACTTCGATACGCAACGTTTAGATGATGCGCACAGATTCCTCCCACGATATACGAAATGTTTACATTTCATGTTGTTTAAATACACGCGTTTAGGTGGTAGAACCTGTTGTGGTTCAACTCTGGCAGCGCTACATATATATCTGCCTAATAACAATAGTATTAAGTGCTGCTGTATTCTGGTTTGCTGAATGTGGTAAGTAATACGTACGTATGGGCGGCATACTTACTGTCAGGTAGACTGCAACCTACTTTACTACTTGCATCATAAAAAGAACTTTTTCACGTACAATATTAAAAAAAAAATGTATTTATGTACATATTTGTCGGTTGTATACATTTGGAATAAATATTATATGTATTCACTGAAACGTGGTAGAACCCTTTGTAGCTCGACTCCGACGGCACAACCGCCACACTTATTTCTGCCTAATAACAGCAGCGTTAAGCATTGTTG